>JAXRKP010000028.1:60000-145000 GCA_037039925.1 Doris montereyensis
GCAAGAGTAAACATAGGAGCAGAAATATTTAGTGATCATTAACTAGTGATTGCCAAAATGAGATTACGGACTGAAGAAAACAAACAGAAAAGGAAAGAGAAGAAAGCTACTAAACTCAAAATAGAGGATTTAAATAAACCAATAGTAAAAGAGATATATACCAATCAAGGATAAAAAGATTTATCACTATATCAGTGAAAGACAGATGGATCTGAATGATAGCACAATAGAAGAAAAGTGGCAATTGTATAAAGAAACACTCCTTAGTTGTACTGAAGAGGTCTGTGGTAGGAAACAAATTAAAGGAGATGGGAAAAGAACAGCATTGTGGAATGAAAATGTCAAAACTAAGATCAAGGAAAAGAAGGATGCCTGCAAGAAATACTTGCAAACAAAGAGATCAGAGGATAGGATAGATTACGTGAATAAAAGAAATATCGCTAAAGAGGAAGTTATGAAAGCAAAACAGGAACAATGGGAAGAGTTTGGACAAAGACTTCAAGAAAGCTATCAAGGAAATCAAAAGGTGTTCTGGGGGGGGGGGCAATGAAGAGCAAGAGAAAAACCAAAGTATGCCCAATACGACAAATCAAGAATTCCAAAGGAGAAATAATGAAAGAAGACGCAGCCAACTCATGGAAGCGTGGAGAAAGTATTTTCAACAATTGCATTTATAATCCCTTCAGAACATATGAAATAAGGAGTAAAGATCAATTAGTAAGAGTAACAAGTAATCCAGAGGAGACAGTTGAAGATGTAGATATATCAATGGAAGAAATCCAAACAGCTATAAGAAAAGTGAAATTAGGAAAAACCCCAGGTGCAGATCAAGTTTATCCAGAAATGATTAAAAACCAAGGGAGAGAGGCAAACAAACTACTACATGTAATATGCCAACAAGCATGAAAGTCCAAACAGGTGCCAGACGACTGGAAGAAGGGAACGGTAGTACCAATACATAAGAAAGGATCAACTATGGATTGCTCAAACTATAGATGGATATCACTACCAGGAAAAGTGTATACCAGGATACTAGAAATGAGGCTAAGAAAAAGAGTAGAGGATCATATTGAAGACCATCAGATTGGATTTAGACCAGGAAGAAGTGTACAAGACCACATACATGTATTTACAATTAGACAAATAATAGAAAAATTCCTTGAGAGAAACATTGACTTGCACCTGTGTTTTATAGATTTAGAAAAGGTGTTTGACACTGTAAGGAGGGACGAACTATGGCATTCCTTAAAAGAACACGGTTTATTACCAACATGTGCAGTGAGAGTAGCTGGAAACATATCTGTAGAATTTGATCTTCAGTCGAATATCAACATTATGAACAATGAACTAAATAAAAGAGGAATGAGAGTTGTATGCAAAGAAAACCAAAACAATGCTAGTAACTAGGGAAACTAAAACACAAAATCTTGAATTGGGCAGGAGAATTTAGAACAAGTTCACAGCTACAATTACCTAGGAGTAATGATTAACTCAGAGGAAAAACTAAGAGAAGAAATCAGCCAGAGAATCCAAAAGGCAAGTGCAATATAAAACCATATAGGAAAGGCATTTGTAGGTAAGCAATAATTGTCAACAAAAACCAAAATGGCAGTATACAACACACTTTATTGTCCTACTCTCCTCTATGGCAGCGGAACCTGGACCTTAGACAGTAGAGAATACAGTAGAGTACAGGCAGCTGAAATGAAATATATAAGAAGAGTAGTAGGGAAAACTAAAATAGACAAAATCAGAAACACAACAATAAAGGATCAAACCAAAGCAGATGACATAAAAACTAAGATAGAAACAAATCAATTGAGATGGTTTGGGCATGTAAACAGAATGAAAGACAATAGAATGACCAAATCAGTATACATTGCAAAAGCCCAAAGTAAAAGACCAAAAGGCAGACCTCGGAGAAAGTGGAAAGAAGATCACCAAAGAGGCATTGAAGAATAAAAATTTAACATTTTTGGAAGGAAACAGAAAATACTACGACGGGGCATCCTGGAGAAAGAAATCTCAGGCATCTGAACCCATACACCGAAAGGTAGAATGGGAGCTGATAAAAAAAAGAAAGAAAGTCTGTTGTTTCGAGAAGTCATATTTATAAAACGATTCAACTACATACGATTAAAACAAAAAGAAATTCGGGACCATTTTTATTTTCAGGCTGAGGCGAGCATGACGTTTACTTTCGTTTCTAAAAAAAGCAAGAAAATCTGGGATCGGCCTATTGAATTTAGAACTTGCGTCATTTCCGGTTGGTCGTTCTCTCTGTCGGCCTCTCACGCTTCCTTGGTTGGTGTAGTGCGCCTTTCCTTTCATTCGGTGGCAAACAGATTGCCGATTTATGTTGGACAAATAGAATCTAACAGGTAAACACGTGTCAATTTCGTCTGGTGACCTTTTATTATATTTGATGTGATACAGGGTATCATATACAAAGTGATGAAGACTTGAATCAAGATAATTGGTTTTCTTTTTAACAAAATGAGTTCTTGTTGGATTTATTCATTCCTGTCGGCCTCTTCTAGACTCTTCTAGATTTCTAGTAGAAGTTCTATCAATCTAGATCTCTAGATTTAGAGCTAGAGCTGCCTCTTAATAGATTCTAGATCTATTCTAGATCTATATAATAAAACAAAGTGACTAGAATATATCTGTCATTGATGATGAGTACCTGAGACAAAGAGAAAAAAATGCTATTCATCATTAGTATCAATACTATGGCAATGGCTATCCTGTATAGATCTAGTCTAGATCCAGATAGGTAATTAAAATTCAAAATGCTTTAAATGTAGTATAGTAGTGATCGCTTTAATGCCCGCCGCCTAAATACCTACAATCTCAATGAAACCGATTTTGTTATATATAAATTGCCCCTCTGAGTGCCTGTGTTTCAAAACCAAGATTTTCGCCTAAATGCCAATCTTCTCTTTATAACTCCACCCACTGTACAACACATCCTTTGTCCCATTAGATCACTGGTTTGTCATTGGACAATTAGAATTGAAGTCTTCCAGACTCCGCCCACATCTCTTTCTTGATGTCGTAAGGGGCATGCAATCATCTGGCGTCTTTAGACCCAGCGCTCATCGCGATCGAGGGACAAAGTGTGCAACAGTTTTATTGCCCCCGTCTGGCATTGGCCGTATCCGATGTGTCTTCGTGGCAAGAGACGGTCAACCCATCCACGTCTTCACCACTTCAGTATGTCAAGTGTCCCTGTTTCTCGCATTAAATGTTTTGTACAGCTGATGACAATATCAAAAACAATCTGGTTATGAATCTTTATCCTTGTCTGTCTGTTGTCTTAATTTTAACATTAGGATCATGAATCGAAGGAGTTGAAAGATTCATGTTAATTTATTCACACA
Organism: Doris montereyensis; assembly: GCA_037039925.1. Lineage (NCBI taxonomy): Eukaryota > Metazoa > Mollusca > Gastropoda > Nudibranchia > Dorididae > Doris > Doris montereyensis. The sequence goes on from JAXRKP010000028.1 coordinate 63,384, forward strand.
TTGATCCCGTTGGATAATGCTTTCTTTACGAGCCTTTTCTTTATCCAGTTTTTCTCATCCAAATTTGCATAATTACATAAGTCATAGATCTCATGATTAAATAAGTCACGTGATTTTAGTATGGGTTATGCCAGTTCATAAGGAAACATTGGATCAGGTCCTTTTCTTTTAGCCTCAATAGCATCAACTTGAATTCTACACAGCTACACATAGATCTACATCTTGAAAAGAAAAAGGACTAAACCAGGAAATGATTTACAAAAGAAGCTTTAAATCCTGGACGGAATTGCCAAGTCACTAGGGAAACCCGGCTTCACAGAAATAAGCCTACCCCCAAATTGTTGCCCCCCATGCCTACTTTCGCTTAGATGTCTGTTTTGTCTGCTTCCCCTGTATCACAGGAAAGGGTTCGATGAGTGCTTCATGTGGTACCATTATTATTTTTCTAGGAAAAATATTAAGGGAGTTATGGCCGTTCAAAAGTCGAAAAACTGGTAACAAAGGAATATATAGCACCAAAAAAATCCCAAAATTTGTGATTTTGTTTGGCAACAAAACTATACCTTTGTTATCTGAATTGGAAATATAGTAAACCTATATATAATATCATTTTGATCGGCTTGAAAAATTAAATGCAACCATGACATTGCAAATGATGCATTTTTAACGATAACAATGTTAAGCAAGATCGTGTATGATTTCTATATTTGATAAAAACATATGAAATCAATTATTAAGAAGCTTACTTACCCTGATTTGATTTTTAATTACTAACAAAATCTGTCATACAATCATAAAAGAACAGGTGTCTCCTCAGTGATTCATGTGTAAACGAATACCTGGATGTTTCGAGATTGAATGTAGTTTGAAATCGTAATGAAATATTCATAAACTTACTAACCGTGAATTGAATTGATTTTAATTGTTAACAATAACTTATACAATCATATAAGAGCAGCCCTCCTCATTGATTCAGGTGTAAAGGAGTACCTGGATAAAGGCAGTGGTAAATGTTTTCGAGGCTGGAATGAAATGGCGTGCCAGTGTATTTATGTTAACAGAAGTTTTCTGTTTTTATATTGAGAAGATTTGTTATATGCCTGGACTGCCCTGTAAATAACAGAGGAAGGTATTGTGAGGTATGTTTCCATTTCAGATAAAACAGGCCTATCACGGTTTGTAAGTTTATGAATATTTCATTACGATTTCAAACTACATTCTGTACCTTAAAGCTCACAATTACTGCTTCTAATGAAATAGATGGCAAGATCTTTAGATGATATAGGTGGATTTAAAATGACACCCGATCGAGGATAAGAGCAATCAGATTTGGCAGTGGTTTCCATTCTTCGTCTAGACCTAGTCGGTTGAATACCGTATTAAACAAATGCTGATCCTATAAATGGAAATACAATCTCTGGACCTTAAAGCTCACGATTATTGCTTCTAATAAAATAGATGGCGAGATATTTAAATGATAATAGGTGGATTGGTAATGACATCTGATCGATGATGAGCTTAATCAGATTGGCGGTGTCTTTCTTCCTACGTCTAGACCTAGTCGGTTGAAAGCCATTATATTAAACAAATGCTGATCCTATAAATGGAAATACCATCCCTCAAATACAATCTCTGTACCTTATATGCCCAAATTATTACTTTTTATAGTGTGGATGGCAAGATCGTTAGATGATATAAGATGAATTAATAATGATAAACGTCATCAGATGGGTGGTGGCTTTCTAAACTAGATCTTGGCTAGATCTAGTCGTTTGGGTGCCGTATTAAGACAAGTGCTGATCCCAATAATGGGTTAAAATATGGATCAGAGTAAAGAAATAGGACTTGTAACTCTGCAATCACTAGTTTTCTGCAATCACTAGTTTATTGTGTGCTGCAAACAGATGGAGCCTTTTATAGATTTACTATAATTCGATAAATCTGAAACTTCGGGGAAACCCCAACCACTGGCATCATTGGACAGCCACAATGTCAGAACAAGCGTATTTATTATTAGTTTGAAGATTTCAATGTTTACTTTGTTCATTCAAAATTAGTCATAACACATTTTAGATGACAGATGACACATTTATTGCTCGATAGACATGGATTGAAAGTCATGAATGATGGTCCACAGGCAGCATGATCCCAGTTAGTAGACATTTATAACTGAATAGAGACTTGATTATTCTACAGATCTAGATAACATAATAACCAATTTATAAATTTAAACATCTTATATTGGTAGTGCTTTAGAGTCATTATTTGATATTTTTGTATTATTTTCACCCGGCCCTGGTTTTGGCATATTACGGAAATCTTGTGAATGGGAGCGATTCACGGTTCAACATTAGGGATAGATCTAGATCTATTGTGATTTGATCTACAGTCTATCTCTCTGTCTTGTATATGTGTGTGTGGTTTCTCTCCCTTTCTGTGTTTTTTAGGTCTTGTGTCATGATTCAACATTAGGTCTATGTGGTGTGATCTGCAGATCTCTTAAACTCTTATTACGTAAAGAAGGTTTTTTTCATTCTCCAGCGTTCTTACTTCTTTTAAGAAATCCCGATAGAGTCAAATGTTGGACCTGCGACAAGGCTGACAGTACAGACGTTTTCAAACAAGATTTAGGTGTATATAGGTCAGCTGTGCAAACCATTAATGAATGACGCTGAGAACAATGAAATGACACGCTTACTGCAAGAGCATGTTCAAGTATTGACTAATTGGAAATGTCCAACACTAATGGCAAACAGCATTTTTTCTCTTGGGATAGTCGTCATTAATGATGAATAGCCACTGATGTGAAATACAACTCTATACTGTATACAGTCACGTCTCAATAATCCGAACACCTCCGTTTCAATCAAGTTGTCAGGATTATCGATTCGCTAATCTAAGTCACACATTGTGAATCAACGAAAATCCTCAGAACTTACATTAATGAAGGCCTAGTGTGCTTTACAGGACACAGACCACTATGATGCTGTTCATGACTGGCCGGAACTCTCTTTCTGTCTGTATGTATATATATGTATGTCTGTCTCTCCTCCCTCCCTCCCTCTTCCTCTCTATTTTTATCTATCTATCTATGACTTGTGTCTCACACAATTTACACCATGCCAGAAGAAGAAGACAATGAAGGAAAAAGAGAGACAGGCATAGAAAGAATTTTTTAATTGTATAGTTCAAGTGGTATTGGGAAAGTTGAGTCGACGGTTTTGATGCGCCATCAACTGACTGGTTAGACTATCTTGTACAGTTGAGTGGTTACCGAATCATTAATCTCTATATTGTGATAACTTATTCCAAAATTAAGTGTTTGGATTATAGGGTACAAATAAAGAGGAAAAATTTGTCCCCAGCTCATCTGTTCAGAATGTCAAGACATCAGGACTATCAAGATATGACTGTATAACTGCCAACATCAACTGTTGTGACTTGGCATAATACTGTTATAAAGTGTATTACGTTATAACTAAAATGCCTGTAGTCTTAAACAGCATTACATAACTAAAATGCCTGTAGTCTTAAACAGCATTACCCAGTGGTGATAATTTTCCACTAATTGACGTCAGAGGAAGTTTTCAATTTTCAGAAGGAATTTCCTCCTTTTCCCACCATTCCCGTCACAGAACTCAAATTGGTTTAAAGACAGCGACAGTTGAGTGAAACTTAAATATGCCAACTCAGTTTTTCCCTTCCACCATTAATTATCAACCTTTTAGCAATATTTGACTAGGTTTGGCAATTCAATCTGTACAATTATAGATACACCGGTACCAACGTAAACACAAATACTTTTGTGAATGACAGGTCGTCTCCCCAATGTATTCTGTTGTCAGGTGATATTTTGATTACGCACTGAGATTAAACCGATTCTTATGCTGCATGAGAACTTAACATGTCATTATACCATGTCGGCAGACGTATCTTTGTAAGAAACGAGAATATTTGTTTTAAAATTATAAATATAACGTCTTTCACGTGTATACTATTTGAAACAGGAAACACACGCCATCATTATCACTTCATTTCCGATGCATCGTTCTCTTTAGCAGCACTTCAACGTCTGCATACCAGTATCTTTAGGTCTAAGTTTTCACGAAATTATGACAACTGAGAGAGAGTACTAGTCTAGTACTAGTAGGCCAACTGCTACATTGATGTTATTGATCTTTTTTCACAGTCGCATGTTAGTATTATTTTAGCATTATTCTGACATACTCTTGGTGGAAAGTTTTGGGCTTGAGCTAAGGAAGTAAAGCTTCTTTGATTTGTGCTTTCTAATAGTATCTGAAACTCAAGTCAAACTGGATGGTTGGTGGATGTTAGTGGTAGGTTCTACTTTCCTTATTCTTTTTTCTTTCATTTTGCGTATGTGGTTGTCGGGTGATGCTGGTAGGTCCCTTTCTTTCACCTTGTTTCCTTTTAATTCATTCTGAGATCACATGGTGAACAAGGTAGATTACAAAACAAACAGATCTACCTGCTTGCGTCACGCTTTGGGGAAGGGCGTGTGATACATGCTGGCTGTATGATGAATGGGATTTTACATTAGTTATTAGGGAACATTAGTGCCAGATCAATTGCAGAATGGTGGTATAATGAGTTATTTCATTGTGGAGGGGGTGAGTTGGTAAATATGGTTTTTATGTCATGTGTGTGTTGCTCTGCCTGTCCTTGCTTGGTTATTATTCATAGCTATAGATTAAGAGAAATTCTTCGTACATATGGTTGATCGTTGTCTCTTTTGATTGAGATATTTAACAGGAACCTAGTTTTGTCAAAGGTAAAAGATTGAGATGTTGATTGACATAGCAGATTGAAACCAAAAAGTTTTTCTTCCTCTTCATGTTCTTTCTGTCATCTTTTTGTTGGCGAAAAAGAAAATTCTCGCAAATCAATTGACATTTTGGTTTATTTTTCTCAGATTTATAATACATTTCTATAAAGATGCCTTCTGACGCTTAAAAAAGAAGCGAGATGCAAAGAAAAAGGAAGCCGCAAAGTCAAGGGGTGGAAAAAAACACAACAGAAGCAAGATGGGGAGGAAAATGGAACTGAAGAAAATGGTGTTCCTTCTGTCAACGGGGTGGCAAAATTAAATGGAGCTTCAGGTAGGTGTGATTTATTGTGATTTAAACACGTTTTGTTTATTCATGTATGAATTGTCATAGTCCATTTTTAGTTTCAGCCCTAGAAGCGCTCAGGACGTATGCATGTATGTTATTTTAGGTTTTACCTGAGAAGCGTGCTGCATGTACATATGTATGTTTTTGACTACGCTCGAGTGAGTTTGAAACTTTTCATTTGGCATTTAGCTTTTATTGATTAGAAGAGAAACCTATTATATGCTTGACCAACAGAAAGGAACTTCTTTGGATAAATGCCCTCTGCAAAGACATACATCCGCATGAACTGTAATTTAATTGGTCCTCCCATTTCAATACTATTTGATTGAAAAGTTTTTGTCTGCGTGAATGTGTAATACTGACCAATGACAGAACAAAAAAAGAGAGTGAAAGGCAAAGAGATGAAAGAGAGTGAGAGGCAGATGAATAGACAGCCTAAGGGGCAGAACAAGTGAGAGAGAGAGGCAGACTGACAGAATAACCGAGAGGGAAAGAGAAAACGACAGACAGGCACAGAGATAGAGAAAACAAACTCCAGCTGAAAAGAAAGTGTACTACTGTTCTACTAGTTAAGTCTGGTTTGATCTACGTAGAGTGGAAATTTGAACACCAGATGCCCCAATTGACGCTTGCATGTCAACATGTTTCGAATGGCAGATTGGAATCTTAGATGACCATTGTAGGTGGGGGAAAGATCATTCCCTCTTTATTTCAGAGATGTAACATTGCTTAGAATTCACAGACATTGAATTCATGGGTTGCAAGTTGGTGGTGAATAAAACTGAGCTTGTCACATGCTTCTACCAACCAACAGGGGGGGGGTCCCCAAAAGTGTCTTTTGACAATTCATTCGTTGTAATATGTAGAAAAGGAATTTGCCACCAGAAATCTCATCTCAGCCGTCCAATTCTCACTGCCTTTTGCTGGTATTGTAAGTTGAATGGATTACGTCATTATGAGACCAGTCATAGAAACTTTTGAAACATGGACATCTGCTGACTATCTGTCAAGACGAAAGAAAATTGCCAGCTTTTGTAAAGTCAGTGATGTGAAGGAACGTCACCTTCCCGCTAATATATCGTATTAAGATATCTTCCTAGCTGTACATTGCTTTACTTAGAAATTGAGGGTGTCAATCAAATGGTTACATGCCCAGTGCTTGCTTCACAGTCAACAACGGAGGCTGCCTGTAGGGACATAATCAGGTCCACATGCTGCGCTCTCTTCTTTGGGTTTTGTTTTTCAAACATTATTTATTTTCAAAGTAGAGCATACTCCTCTTTTTAGATTTTCTGACAAATAAACTGCATGATAAGTGTTTTGACAAGGAAATATTCATTTATTGACTGCAACAGAATTAGATTGAGAGTATACAAAAGAGGTTGAAGAGAACTAGTTTTTAGTGAACAATAAACAATATAACATCTTTTACATTGATTGTTATACTTCGAAGAAGTACAAGAATCTACACTTTCGATGGCATCAATGTGGGATCGGGCAAAATATAATTGTGTGTTATCGAAGTAGAAAGTACTCATACCATTTTGTAAACGTTCTACTGTCTAGTTACAAGTGAACCTTCAATTCTCTATGGTTTTTAACTTGCTTTCGTGTCATCTGTCCAGCAGGATGCTTTTTTTTTCTTAACTTGATGGCTGACCTCACTATCGATCGATAATCTCGTTCCGCTGTGTACGATGCTTCCGCACGAGGCACCGATAGTTTTTCGCCTCGCTGACGAGGTTGCCGCGCTTGACCTCGACATACTTGTGATTATTGTGATCGTTTCTTATCTTCGTTGAATGGGGTTACATCGGGCAATTCATTTTGCTATTGTCATCGTGCTTATATTGCACTGTTTACTAACAGTAACATCTATTTCTATTACAGTCTACATTTATTAAACATGAAAAGGAATAATACTGCCGTTGGCCCATTGCTAATAAAGAGGAATATGAAAGGTATAATACTAATAGATAGAAAACGAGTCAGGACCGAGAAATCTTCAGTGTGCCCAACCTTCATAAGCAACAAGGAGACATAGAAACAAATAAACACTAAACAATGATGGGCGAAACTAATAGAGCCATTGGTGCAATGGCCCGTCGCGCAATGTTCATCAACAGAGCAAGCCTCATAACAACAACAAAAAGAAAGAAGAATAGGAAATACAACTGCCATAAGAGAGATGGTGTGAGAGAGAGAAAGAGGAAAGGAGACATAAAGAGAACGAGAAAGATAAAGAAAGACGAATAGAGAGGACGGAGAAAATGAGATAGATGGGGAGCACATGGCTGCATGGTCAGGCTTTACTCCAATCATTTAATAATAGTGTGGCTGGCTGTGTCGAATTTTATGTAGTAGAGTTTCTAAAGGAATCATTTTCATGCTCATGTCTGAATAAAATGATGGAGCTATAATACTAATACTAGAGAAAATGTCCAACCGCCTTTTTGTTAATCCCATGACCCAGTCCAATGTGCAAAGGCAACACATTTCCATGATAAAGGAAACAGGCCCCTCGGTTCATTGCTTTCACAAGTGTGTATCACCCCCCAGCGCTCTATACCAGACCTAACACCTCGCGTCAGCTACATGCTTCCCATGCTTTTGAAAACTCCCTCACTACCCTATGTCTATCACTAGTATCACCCTCTCTTCTCCTTTACAATGACATGAGTGACCATCATTTTGTATTGTTTGGCTGTTCCTTTCCTACAGTTCAATAGTAATCCACCTCCTCCCAAACAGCCCCCACTCCTTACGCAATCCAGTGGCTTTTCACATCTTCCCCCCCACTTCTGGATGTAAGTCTCCTCCTTACTCCTTTCTATAGAGAAGGAAGATAGACTCTTATAGTTTTTAGTGTCTATACACTTCAAATAGCTGCCATTCCTCTTGTCCAGATACCACATGTCATCATGACCATGTGAAATGGATCTGTTTGAGAGATTAAAGTCTTTTTGTTGCTGGTCGCTGAACTCAGATGCAAGCTTCCATTTTCCCCGTCAATACTCTCTTTATTCTTATGTGAAAAAGAGGTGGAGATGCATTGTGACATTTGACAATATAACCATCAACACAATGCTCCCCTGATTGGTCAACACTGAACATGATTTCTTTCTATTGACTGAAGGTCATGCCCTCCATTCAGGCTGACCATGGGTGTGCAATGTGATTTGCCACTGATATCTTTTATTTATATCAATCATTATTTCTTAGTTTTGGGTGGAGCTTCTTACTGAAGTAGTTGACATCTGTCCAGACTGACGATCTGTCAGTCATACAAAGATAAGAGACTGGTTTTGTCCACTTTGCAGAGGGTTCACAGCCTGATTTGAGATAGAGCTCCTGTGTGTTGTATCTCTTTATAAGAAATATATTGAGTGTGTGTTAGACTCGGAAATGAACTATCACTTTCACCCCTTTAGAATAATAGACTTTCTCTGTGTGTCGTGGGTTGGTTAGTGTAATTGGTCAGAATAGAGGCATTGCTCTGCAGTGCAGTTATATGTGACCCGCCACTAATGCTTTGTCTTGGTGGAAGGCTGGGAGTGAAGCAAATGTATGGGACCTGTCATCAGCGTGGGTGTGCTTAGAGCGACTAGCGGCATGCAAAGATACAGGGCCCGCCTGAAAGGGGTTAAGAAAGAAACCTTGGGGGGGGGGGGGGGTGAAAGTAACTTGACTTTTTTTTATGGCTTCTTTTACAAAAAAATCCTTATAAATAATAAGTTATTGAAAAGCTTCAACTTTATGTCAAAGGTAAGGTATTTTGATTTATACCACTAAAAAGATGTATATAATTTGTATGTTGCATTGTTTACTTACATTGTATTTGAAAAAAAGGTTTTTGACACTGCCTTAATCCAAAGTGACTACCTGACCTATATAAATTCAAGTAAACCTGACAAATTCATAAATCACATTAATAAACATTTGTGCTCATTACTTTATTTTTGTAATTTTTCTTTCTTTAAAACAGATGAATCTTCTCTTGAATCTGAGATGGATGAATTGTCTCTAGCAGCTAAACACAGATCATGCACAGGAGTTTTAGCAACACACAAGGACAGTCGAGATCTTCACATCCACAATTTGTCAATATTGTTTCATGGTGCTGAGTTGTTGATGGACTCTACACTTGAACTTAATGTCGGACAGAGATATGGATTGATTGGTCCTAATGGATGTGGTAATGACACAATTGAAATTTTAGTGTGTTGCGTCTCTTTGTACCTATCCTTTTGAAAGTTGTCTTGAGATTTACCTCTTCCAAATGTTTTGCATATCAACTTGCTGTGAATTTATTTGCTGATAAATACAACTATGAGGTGGAATTCAAGGAATTCAATACTTGCTAGTTGTTATCCATAAAACTCATCTCCATCATGCGATTTCTTCTCTCCTTCTCATTTTTCGAATAATATTTACATCAAACATTACTGAAATATTTTAATGAAGATTTTAATGTGGAATCTGTAAAAGATGAAAACAATGAGTCTCTGGTAGCACAACTCATCCACTATAAAGAGTTTGTCTATGTATATCATATTAGGGTCATTCTCTGAAAACTGTTGGTAAAATTGGGAAGTGGTGTAAAAAAAAATTGAAGTTGATGTGAAAATGGAACGGGTAAAAAGCTAGTAAAATACTGGTTATTAGTCTAATTGACAGTTAAAATCTAAAGCGTTTTCCAGAAATTCTGCTTGAAAGTTGGTATTCTCCTGGCTCTAGTCATAACTTCATAACCAATGAATGCAACAATTTTCATAGATTGTCCTTTTAAACAGGGATGTAAATCTTTCAGATTTTCTCTGATTTCAGATTATTTGATTGTGTTGAAATTTGGGGGTAAAGATAAAACAGTTGATGCAATAGACCTAGAGTGCAGGAACAAATTTCGATGGGATTGGTTATTATTGAAAGATGACAACGGCGATTTTTTTCAGATTATTTCCGAAAGGTAGACAAAGATGGATTTGCTTGGTGCTGTTATTGTAAGTGCGAGATAAAGTACGGCAGTGGTGGGTGCGTTGTTTAAATGACCATGCTAGCCGATCTAAAGCTCACAATCGGAACCGTCATATTTTTACGATCTAATCTTAGTCTTCCAGCTGCAATGCAGGCAGCATGCAGTAAGATTTTTTATCAAATCTTATTTCTTCAAAATGTGGTGAATCAGAGAAAGTGTGTTATCTCATGAATGAATTTACATTACTCATTTTGTAACATCAGCATTCATGTCGTATATACATATTATATATATATATATATATATATATATATATATATATATATATACACACACACTAGGGGTTACTGTCTTCAGAGAAAGATTCATATGTTACTTAGTATGCAATAGTCTTTTGATGCTTCTGAATGTCTCTCGATTTTGGTTTCATTATTATAATACTGGTGGGTGGTTGGAGGGTGCCTCAGATAGGTTCTCCTTTCCTTCTAGATACTCTTCTTGCTGTATCCTTTTAATTCACCCTGAGATCACCAGCAGTAGTGGACAGGGAAATGTCAATAAAACAAACTTAGTGTGACACATGTCATTTTCATTGCTCCTTTCCTAGGAAAGTCATCCCTTCTAGCAGCGTTAGCTTCAAAAGAAGTTCCTGTTCCTGACCACATTGATATTTTCCTGCTACGTGAGAGATGTCGCCTAGTGATAAGACGGCTTTGCAGTGTGTCATGGAGGTTGATGAGGAGCGCATTCGACTTGAACACGAGGCAGAAGAACTTGCTCATGCATCTGGTACCGGTATGTAGCAAACGCTTGTCGTCCTATACGTTTCTTTCTTTTTACAATTTAATATTTACATTGCAGGATTTGGTTGACTCTTAGGTTTTTCAGCGGTTCCCTTTGTTGTCAAATCTTACAAGGCAATGGAAAGCAATTACACCTTACCCCTTACTTTTGTTTAATATAACAGGGTGTCCAGCAAGGTCAGAAATATGTCGGACTTTTCATGCTCAGGTCTGAAAGTAGTGAAAGGTCTGAAATGGTCGGAAATTGATGTCTTGGGTAGGAAATGGGGCTCAGGTAGTAAAAACAGGGTTTCCACGAATCAGGGAAATCCTTGAAAATGAAAAAAATGTTTTCCGGTGGAGAAAATACCAGGGGAAATGATGCATTGAGGACGAACATGAGGGAAAATCCGGGGGAAACGAAGTAGACATGAACAATTATCGGCACCATGAAATAGGAAAATGCGAATAAGATCGTGGACGGTGGATGATCATTTTGTTATCCATTTTCCGTCATGCATGCTTTGCAGTTTGCGAATCGTTCATGTTGAAACTAAACGATTCCAATACCTTCTTTAAAATTGTAAAATTTGCCCGGGAAATTGGTATCGGATTTTGGCACAAATCTTTCAATACTTTCTTTAGTTTTAGCGCCTATATAATAGCATGAGCTGCGTATCTATGTCCCAGCCTCCTTTCTTCAACATTTTCTTGGCTGTTACTGTAGACCTAAGCCTGCTAACCGAATCGCAGTCTGGCTAATTGAAGTCCGAATATATCTATATTCTAATTCTAGATGGAAACGATCTCAGAGAGAGAGAGAGAGAGTAAAATATTAATATTAGACTGAGATGAGGAAGGAGAAGAAGAAGAAAAAGAATAAAGTACAAAAGATGAAGGAGAAAAAAGAATAAGAAGATGAAGAAGAAAAAGCATAAGAAGAAGATGAAGGAGAAAGAAAAAACAATAAGAATAAAGGGAAGAAGAAAGCAACAAAAGATGGAGAAGAAAAATAGAAAAAAAAAAAACAAGATGTAGAAAAAAAGAAGAGAATGGAGAAGAAAACGACCATGAAGGTGAAGAAGAGGAAAAACAAGAAGGAAAAGAAAAGAAATAAAAAAGAAAACTAAGAAAAGAGCACTTAAAGGAAAAAAAGATAGAGAAGAAAAAAAAAAAGAAAGATGAAGAAGAAGGAGGAGAAGAGGAAAACGACAAGAAGAAACAACAAGAAAAGAAGAAGATAAAGGAGAAGAGGAAGACAAAAGAAGGGGAAGAAAAGAAATGGAAAGAAAATAGAAGATGGAGAAGAAGAAAGGGAAGAAAACTAAGAAAGAGCACATTAAAGCAAAAGAGAAGAAGAAAAGTAGAAGAGCATTTCCTTCCCATCGTGAACGTTACTGGAGCTGAAATTGGAAAAAGAAATATAGGGAAAAGGAGAATTAGCATAAAATTTTAAAAAATTCTTTGAGTAATCTCTATCTTATCCAATTTCGTAGAATTGAAGTTCAGATTGGGCTGAATGCGTATATTAGTCATCTTCTTGGAAGGAGTTTCACAGTCAGGTCTCCATAATTTTAACATCTTTCACCATCCCTGACACACAGACCCCCTCCCCCTCCCAATCCAAGTTTAGGTGATTTTTTTATCTCAAACTTGCAAGAAAAGGTGTGTAAGATCTAGACAGTACTAGGTCTAGAATATAGTGTGAAATTTAACTTTAAACATCTTTTAGTTACAAATCTTTTTCAATCACCAACAAAACTCACAGAAAAGTTTTCATGTGAACATTTTCTAGGCTTCTTTACGATAAGATCTAACTCTACTTGATGATCTAGATGTATCTTATTCAAGCAGAGCCTAGTTTTAGATCTCTACGACTGTCTTATAATAAAATATAGATTTAGATCTAGAATCTTTATCTTGATTGAATTTAGTATCGTTAGAGGTCTAGGTTTTATCGATTAGGTCTAGATATCTATATCTACTACTCTAGAGTATAGATCTAGAGCTACTAGATTTAAAGCCATGATAATTCACATGGATTCTAGTCTCACCATCTTGTAGATCTGGTAATGTGGATGATAGGATTAGATTCTAGAATTCAATTTAAACTTAATTTACACGTTGAAACTTTACATCTTCCTCATCTTATGATAAAATTTTAAGTGTTTATTTACCTTTGAGTAATCTGTGTAAACGCAATATCCAAAGACGAGAGCAATTTTCAAACTGGTTTCAAGCACAGGTTGAAATGATCTGACCGGTACTTGCGGGATCGGCCTTCAATTAAAATCTCGCGACAGCAGTGAATCGGCTTGTATTGCTAAGGCTCAGATGTAGACCCTTGCTTCTACATGTAAAAAAGTTTTTAAGCACATGATCTTGTCTCAGTGTCCAAATGATATTATTAACTTAGAGGTAAGTTCTGAAATGGGGAATCGAAAATGTAGAATCTCGTGTTGTTTTAAGATTGTTGGGTGCTATGAGTCTATATTTTATGCAGGATTTGTTTGTTTTTTTTATCTTTAGGAATCTGGTGTATACTGTTCATACATGATGTAAGGTTGAATGGTGATCCATTTTTTCCCCCTGACTTGCAATGCTTTTTTCTTTCTTTATCCTTGCAATCTACAGAGGCTCATGATATGTTGATGGACATTTATGAACGCCTTGAGGAACTGGATGCATCGAAAGCAGAAAGAAAGCTTCCTATATACTTCACGGTCTAGGATTCACTAATGAGACGATGACGAAAAGGTCAGTTGGTTTGTTGTTGTTTCACTTAAGAATTTTCGGGGGGGTGGTTGTTTACATTTCCTCCATCATGTTTATTGCACTACAACATGAAGAGGAATTTCTGATTCGTCAAAGTTGGTTGATTTTACGTATATATAAAAACAACCATATGTGATGCACTTTTCCCGAAGAATTTGTGAATTGTTTGTATTTTCATTATTACTCACTCTCATCCATAATTCCCAATCTTGGGATCTATGTGAATGTTGGAATAAGTTGAATGTCACATAAGCATTATTTGTTGGTCAAAAATAAATAATTTTTGATATGCGTCATTTTGTCATATAAAGTAATCAGTACAAATGAAATCCACCTGCATAATCTTTGTGTACAGTTTCTGTAGACCGGTCGGTGTATTTGATCTATTGAATTGGTGAGGACACAATTTGGGCATTTAATGCATTCTACGACCACATTTTCAGTCCTACATTTTCATTTATTTCCTTCTTTGTCCTTGGAATGCCATTGTAACCTACTTACATAGAGGTTTTGATTCATAATATGGTGTGCTCTTTTTTTTAACTCAGTTTTGAAGTAAGTTTTTTTATAGATCATATTTTTATACTCAACCTTATTGCCTGATTTTCACCTGTCAATATATTTATATGTATTTGTGTTTTGTCCTTTTTATGTGTCAGATCAGATGAGAATATGATTTTTGTAAGTAACGTTGGCCTTTTCTGGAATATGATGGAATGAGATATTCTCCGTGATGATATACTCAGTCACAAAAGGGATGGAAAATTCTCGTCTTCTGTGATAATCTTGTCTGTAAGAATTTGTGATGAACAGAAGTAAACTTAGATTCTGACATTGAATTTTCGCACAAAATGCTTTTATCTGGCTCCTTTGATAGACAGTTTATCACTGATAATTGAGTACATATGTCATTATCAAAATTAATTTCTTATGGTTTGTTTAAGTGTTTTGTCAGTGGCACATTCGATTGACATAATTTTAAGTCATCAGGCTGATCACTAGCATAGCCTTTAATTTTGTACCTCCCCCTACTCGTGTTAAGAATTTTGCTTGTGGCAATGGGAAATTTGGAAACGTTGCCTAATGTTGATAATTAGAATGACATGTGGCTATCGTGATGTCTAGATTCATTTTGGTCCCTTCAGGTCAAAGATTTCTCTGGAGGTTGGAGAATGAGGATATCCCTAGCGAGAGCCTTGTTTATACGACCGGCTCTCATGTTGCTAGACGAACCGACAAACCATCTAGACTTGAACGCATGTGTGTGGTTGGAGGAAGAGTTAAAAACGTAAGTAATGTGATTATTTCATTGTATCTTTTGAGATTTGGCACTTTTTAATCATGGTAACTGCCAAAGCTGCAATGTGTTGTGAAAGTAATCATTCTGTCACTGTAATAGCCATAGTTATAACGTGGTCATTTTCTAGTTACGGTGATAATCATCTTCTGTGGAGCATATTTCCACTAAAAGCCTGGTCAACGATTTGGACATTTCAATTTTGTATCAATTCATGTTAGTATATTTCCGTACACGATTTTCTGTACTGAATATAGAGAACAAATAACATCCATATTTTAAAATCTTGTAATCATTGTATAAGCATTAGTGTAAAAGTGTCTGTGCTATGGATTTTAACATGTACCAAGCAATTCTTCCATCAACCAACACGAGAATGCTGATAATACTAATCGGGTATTTCTTCTTTATTCAAATATCATGGGCATGTGAATGATTAGAATCTAGTTTCATTTACTATAGTCACAAATTCTGATGATCTTATCTAATTTGTCTTTGAATTTGCACTACATATGTCCACAAATATGAGTGATCATATCTGATTTGTCTTTGAATTCGCATCACTACATAGCCACAAATTCAGGTGATCATCTCTAATCTGTCATTTCCATCACCTGGTATATTTGTATTTGAATTTACATCTCTAGGCATCCACAAATTTAGGTCCGTCATCTCTCATTTGTATTCGAATTTACATCTCTAGGTATCCAAGAATTCTCGTGATCATCTCTCATTCCCAAGATTTCCTGAATGGTGTGTGCACAAACATCGTCCACATGCATCAAAAGAAAATGAAATACTATGGAGTAAGTTTTTTTCTCACCCTTATTTTTAAAGTCAAAACATTTTAAAGTCATATCAGTTTTTAAACTGAAAATGGAGGTGGGGTTATACTAGTTTTTCAAGTGTATTGATTTATGTTGATAAACACACTGGAGGAATGATGACAAAAAAGGCCGAGTTATAGTTCCATTGCTCTCATTGTTTGATTGAGCAAGGTTCGTTGTTCAAAATCCTGAAGCGATATGTATTCATTACTGACCTCAGTGTTTAGTCACTTATGGATTATTATTTTATGCCGTTAGGAGAGGCGGTGTTATTTTTTTAAGGAGAATGGGGCGGTGGTATTTGTTTTTGTATAAGTGACTTAGCAGTCATCAAGGTCTTTTAATAGGATTTTATCACACATTGAACTTTTTTCTTGAATTGCTTTTCCAGGGTAATTATGACTCATATGTGCAGACACGCTTTGAGTTGGAGGAAAATCAGATGAAGAGATTTAAATGGGAGCAAGACCAAATCTCTCATATGAAGGTATGCTGAATTCACTTATTTCATTTCAATTTTTTTATATTAAAAGACAATGAAATAAAAACCAAATTAGACTCCTAGTCAATTGCAATTTAGCATCAAATTTCTGGATGACTTTTTCCTCATAACTTTAATTGTTGTGTTTTGACATTCAGTTTTAAAGATTCGTGACTGTGTCAAAGGTAAGACATGACAATGTGCACTATGTAGGTGTCGCCATTAGTCTTTTTTGAATAAATGATTACTCTCTTCAAAATCCCAAAGTCCAAACCCATTTGCAATTGTTGCCAGCTTCTTTTTCATTTACTTTTTCAAGGTTGTGAGCTTTGTTATGCTCTCTGCTGATTTTCTTTTTTGTACCATACTTTAATGGCTCATGTATTCCAACTTTTGCCTTTCAGAATTATATTGCTCGGTTTGGCCATGGAAGTGCCAAACTGGCAAGACAAGCTCAAAGCAAAGAAAAAACGTTGAAAAAAATGGTTGACGGCGGTCTTACATCAAAAGTTGCCATGGACAAGGTAAGATGTGTACACCAGTGTAGAACTCACTGAGGTTTAACTGTTTTGGTTTTGGGTTGGGGGTTTTTACAGCATTTGAATAGATTGTGTCCTTTACTAATTTTCTTTTCATGGTGGTTGATTTTTGATTGAATATATGTTAACTTTTTTTTCATGTATCACCCATGGCGGGGGGGGGGGGGGTTTTTTTCTTTTTAAGAAAATATTTTTTTGTTTGTTAATGTGTTTGTTATTTTAAATCCATCAAATGCAGTACAGTATCTCCTACAGATATGATGAGAAGACTTTTTCAGTGAAAATGAGAGATTATTCTAAGTTGCATTTATTTTCTTTCCATAGACTGTTTCCTTCTACTTCCCAAGTTGTGGAGGAATCCCTCCCCCAGTCATTATGGTGCAACACGTCAGTTTTAAATACTCAGACGACCAGGTGAGTGCTCAGGCGTGTTTCAGGTCTTGGGGGCTTTGATTTCCATCAGTTCTTTTTGACAGCCCTTTCCTGCCTACAGGTCTTCCATAATTGTAGTCTGTGTGCCTTAGGCCTCACTTCCTGTTTAGTCTGTGTGCCTAAGCAAAGAGATTTTTAGTCTTAAATCTACTAACGTACCTAATCAAAAGTGTACCTGTCTTAGTTTAAAATGATTTTAGAGACTAAAACATCTTTCAATTCGGGGGGGGTCATAAAATAGAGAGCAAATATAGTAACCTTCGAGAGTAGGTTGGTCCATCCATAGCAAGTAATACTTTCGCTTAGTTTACTATCGCTGTAAGTCAAAAACGGAAGTAGATAAACATATTGACGGTAAAAGTCACAAACCAAGTCCAAATTTAGATGTTTTGAGGAAATCAAAGAAAATGATGCTGCGCATTTTATATAGATGGTGGGGTTTTGGGGGGATCGTGACAATATATGAAAAGTTTTTTTTCTCTTGGCTATGATGACACATAGGTACAAGGATGTACATCTTTCAGATTTCCTCTGATTTCAGATTATTTGAGGTTTTTTATACTTTTAACATATTTTTATCTTAACTGATTCACTCCAGAATTTTTTTGCTGTGCGGCGGAATTATTTTGAGGTTTGCGAAAATTGAATGGAGGCATATCACTTTATACGCATTTTAACGCTAAAATATATTTGAACACTGCAACATTATACATCAAATTGAAGGGAAATGAATAAGGAATCAGATCATGTTATTTGCAATGCTCTATTTGCTCACTATATGTCATGGGATACAGAGATAATGATGAAAAAGGCTTATGAAAAATATTTTTAGAAAAATTATTACTTACAACAGGCCAAAAGTCACTTGATAATCAGCTAAATCCATCAAAAGTGTCACAAATATTCAAGGGTATCCAAAATGCAGACATATGTCACATCCATCCAGTTTATAAGTCCAATAAGTTTGTCTTTGTGACAGAATTGAATTATCCACGATGCAGGAAAAATACTATGAATTTTCACTAATTTTCAGTTTGAAACGCCCCCTCATCAGTTTCATCTTGATCTAGATCTAGTTCACTTTTGTCAGCCTCATCACTAGATCTATCATCTGAGCTAGATTCATCTTCATCAACTATTAGAGATTCTATAAGTTCTCGTGCTCTAGCAACACTAATTCTATGAGGCCTTGATAGCCCTGGATCACCACTATTATCCATCAGAAAATACAGTCAAGGAATTGACAAAATGTAAACAAAAGAAAGAAAGCTTGCAAGATCAATAGAAAACACGTTAAAATTACCACCAAAATCGAATGGAGAAGAGAGAATCTTCTTCCGATGTAAACTTGGATTTGTTCACATAAAAGGTGTTTTGGATGATAATTTAATGGAGGTAACTGCTGAAAGCCGATACATCGGCTTTCCGTCCTAGACCGAAAATCAGTGAGCCGATACAGGAGTGAATCAGTTAAGTTTCCTTTCCTTCCCTTTTACTAAAATACTTCTATGTTCGCTGTTATGAACAGGTGAGATGGTTTAGCACAACAGGATAAAATTCCAGGCTCCAGGCCCTTTGCTGATTTTTATACTAACCATAAGCAGAAGCACGCTGCTATATTTCTAGTTTCACTTTGACTTGCACAACAAACTGCAATTTGCACACTGATCTGTGAGGCCCTGCTACTCACACGAGAAGATTTCAGATTTAACAATCGGAACCTTCTTGTTTCCTTTCAAATTTTTCAGATTTTTAGTCTGAAATCTACTAACGCGTTTTTTGTGGAAGTAGTCTTTTGGCTTTTGGGAATTTATTTTTAGTAAATTAGCATATGGCTTGTATCTCTTTTTGTTGGAGATTTTCATTATTTAGTCTATGATATATTTATTTTTAGCTAAATTAGCATAACCTATTAATGTTGAGATGTACTGACTTCCTCTTGTATCTCTGCAGTCATACGGTTCAGTTGTGAATGTGATGATTTTTCATTCTAGGTCTAGAATTGTCGCATTCATTTTCATCAATAACTTTAGTAGAGCTTGAGTTAGATGTCAAAAATAATTTTCAGATAAAGCATTTTGATGAAACGAAACTGGCAATATTTTATAATCTTTTGTTTCTATCCTCTAAATGCCAGCCCTTCATTTACAAGGACTTAGACTTTGGAGTTGATCTGGACACCAGGGTGGCGTTGGTGGGTCCCAATGGAGCCGGAAAATCTACGCTGCTGAAGCTCTTGACTGGAGATGTGAGTTGTCTCTCTTTTTTGAGTTTTCTCTTTGGTTTGTCTTGATTTGATTTCTTTGTTTTTGCTTTGTTTACAGGGGAAGGGGTGTTCACAGGTGCTACTGGTAGATACTACTTCTTTCCTTTCCCTCTTTCACTTATCCTTCATCTTCATCTTGCTGTTACTTAATTCACCCTGAGATCACCACATGTAGTGAAGAGGTTAAATTCCAATGATGCTGTTTTTCTTTTCATCTGTCGCATGTCTTTCATTTTGCTGTTTCCTCTTTAATCACCCTGAGATCAACACATTTGGTGGACGGATGTTATTTGTGCTATTGGTTTTTTAATTTTGTAAAAGGAAAACAGAATAACGTGGCACTACCACCGAATTTTCTCAGGTCATAGGAAGCTTTTCTTTTTGGACTGGATCGCTTTGAAATAATAGTCTCAGAAATCAGATCCAAAAGTTAAATAAAGCGAGTATAAACATTGAGATTTCATTTTAAATTGTTAACAAGATGGACTTGTTTTGAATGATCAAGAACTATCTCATCGAAGGATCCAATCTATGAAAAATTGTAAATGTTTCCACTTTTGATTGTATCTGTTTATTTCTTGGTTTGGAAGATAGGATTGGATAGAAAAGTGAAAGCCATCTTCACAACTTGATTACTTGAAAAGAAGCAACGATTTTAATAAACACCTCAAAAGGAAACTTAAAGCTAGGAATTTCTGGCTACATATGGTATGTTTTTGTTAGTTGAAGATGCAAAGTTCTTTGGTTAAGTTAAAGAAAGTATACTATGTTAACTAACAAGTAGTGGACAATTCAGAAAGCAAGCACAACATTTTTCATTATTTCCTTTTTCTCATTTCTTCCAGTTGGTACCTTCGGATGGCTTGATACGAAGACATTCTCATCTGAAGATTGGGAGATATCATCAAGTAAGTAATATAACGTAGACTTATGAAAGTTGACATAGAGGGGTACCATAGGTTTTGACAAGCAGTACATATGTCTTTCTCGGCAACATCCATCACTCAGGTCTCTGATGCAATACATGTTAGTTTGTGCATGTCAAGAAAAACAAAACAAAATATACAAACCAAGACAAATTAGAGAAACTGATTGTTTCAGTAGGCCCTTAATTTTTGCTGTCACCCAAATCAAGGATGCACAAGGTGCAGGGATGAAAGTTGTCCGGAATTCTATTTTTGTGTGGCTCAGCATTATCTGAAGGTTATTTGTACTTGACAGATTTGGAGGTAGATCTAGATCTAAGGCCTATATTTTATTCATGCAGCCTAACGATCTAATTTCATTATAGAGGATGGTTAGCCAGCCTTTTAAAAAATTCTAGGATCTAGGCTAGATAGATCAAGATCTAATATAAATAGAAGAGTTAGAATCCTATTAACTAGCTAACTATTGTTAGAGATCTAGAAACTGCTGATTTTCTTCAAAGAGGTTGACACTTTGTATATTAGATATAATTAATAGTGCAATAATAGTTGATAGAGTGAACATGTGGCTAGATCTATTTATAAATCAAAGTTTTACATCTGCAATTTCACACCTAAAATTTGTTGATTGGAATCATCCAGTCATGTAGATCTAACTTCTAAGAGAACAAATTGAGTTTCAGGTGGAAATGTCTATTAAACAGAGTGCATAAAATTATGAATTCTTTCTAGATCTAGTTGTAGTTATGTAAGAAAGGTGGATACAGATGGGTTTGCATTGTGCTATTATTTTATTTAAAATATGAGTGTAAATATGGTGCGGGAGGCAAATCCTAGTGCAGAGAGAAGAGTATGCATAGATGTGCTCTCAAGAAGTTTAAAATGTTGCCTAGAGCCTTGCCCTTGTAGGGATGAGTGCGCAATAGAAATGTACAATATCATTATTGTCTAAATTCCTTCTTTCTTTCTTTTTTCTCTCTTCTCAGCATCTATCAGATCAACTAGATCTAGACATGTCAGCTCTGGATTATATGCTGAAATGTTATCCAGACATAAAAGATAGGGAGGAAATGAGGAAAATTGTTGGCAGATTTGGTCTCACTGGGACACAACAGGTTAGTCATCAGTGTCAACACACTGTAATGTCAGGTTTGATTTTTTTTTTTAATTTGTATTATTTATTTTAGAAACCTTGCCCATTGCTCATTGGTTGTTTATTCTATGCCAGGGGTCAAGCTCTTAAAGCATTAAAAAAAAAAAAAACCCGATGGAGATGGATTATAATGCAGGCCATTTCATTCAGTCTAGGGGAGCATACAGTACACAAGCCTGTAAGGTTTTTCGTACTAACACTCTAACAAGATCCTTCTCTACCTATAGCTGGTACTCAATCACATTTGTGAAGTGAGGAAAGTAGAATGAAGTACCTTTCCTAAGAGTACAATATTGTGAAAAACCCCACCTGTGTCAGCCATGTGGCTTGAGTCGTCCGGCTCACAACACTGCGGTTCAGCTGCAATGCCTCATAATATACTATATCCAAGCAGTTTGGTTCCATTACATACGAAATAAATTTTAACATAAACTATCTGCATACAACACAGTGTTGCTGTTCCATAAAGTAATTAGACTGACACTTGTCCTGTTCCGCAGACCATGTGACATAGACCTGCATCTAGATTAAGCCTAGACCTACTTTGGGTGTCAAGAAAACTCATCATATATGACACACATAATCGACATGTTTTCCTTCTCATGTTTATTTGAAGTAATTGCATTGCACTCAAATGGTTTTTCTGTCATCAGGTATGTCCCATCAGGAATCTCTCAGATGGTCAAAAGTGTCGGGTGACTTTTGCCTGGCTAGCATGGCAGTGCCCGCACATGCTACTTTTGGACGAACCTACAAATCATTTGGACATTGAGACAATAGATGCCTTGGCCGATGCTATTAACGACTTTGACGGTGGCATGATCTTAGTCAGCCACGACTTTAGACTTATATCTCAGGTGGGTGTTTATAAGGTCATGCAAAAAAAATTTAAACTGCACTAAGTTATCTTTAACCCTTACTCTGGCAACAAAACTGAACCCATTATGTCCCTCAGCGTTACTACCTTACCGTAACCTTATGTGCCATGATGCATCATGAAAGCTAACACCTTTAGAATTTCGTAAAATGTTACATGGGCTTTAAAAAATTTATAAAACTGCTTATCTGTAATATTGTTTGAATAAAGATGGATTTATAGTCTATTTCTGCACAAGTGCAGTCTCACCGATTGCACATCATTAATTATCCCCCAGCAAGCCATTTCATTCAGTCCTTCTCAACCCTCTCGGGAGCATATAGTACACAAACCTGTTAGGCTTTTCACTAACACTCAGTCAAGATCCTTCTCTACCTATGGCTGGGTACTCATTCAGATCTGAGTCAAGTGAGGAAAGTAGACTTAAGTACCTTTCTCTGGCACTCAAACCCTGTTATACCGCCAACTTCTGTGCCAGTGAGAATATGGTGTAGAGAAAGTGCCCGTTTTGGTTTTGCAAAATGAGGATCAAGATCACTGACAAGACAATGGAGGCCAACTGCATGTGAAAAGGCTATTGTAGTATTATATAGTAATAAGAGGATTGCCTGATCTCTTGTATAGTCAGAGAGAAAGGTTGACAGGAACATCTTTAACTCTTAATGAATAAACTTAGGTTATGACACTGCTGTTAAGCCTAATTATCGCCACTCAGTTGGACCTTATCATACTCATAGCCATACCTACTCCGGCAAGATGATGCGATCTTGGCCTTTGCCGATGCCACTCTTCATTCATCTGGCTTAGGCTTAGGCACTGGGCTTACCTAACGTCTCCAAACTTTCTTCAGTAGATTTCTCATTCTCATAAACAAGAAGCCTTGTATCAATAGTCATAGTGCCATTTCTGTAAATATAAGAGTACTAAGACACACAGCTCTGATACTTGTGTGCAGTGTGTTTGATTCCGTGATCTGTGACCAAGCCAAACTAGATTCTTCTTCTACCCGCTTGCATCACTTCGGGGAAGGGGGTGGTGGCATAACAAGTTGTTTTTACAATAGTTATTAGGGAACGTTAATGCCAAATCATTGGTGGATGACAGTACGAGTTATTTCATTGTTTTTGTATAGTGTCAGATCGTACAAATGTGAAAATCATGTAACAAGATTTGAGTGTATATGAAATTGACTGATTTTATTCTTTATACTTCACTTCTTCTTTTTGTGAGTTCCACATTGATAAGATGAAAACAGTGTCGTTAAATACGTTACAACTGACACACTGCGACATGCCGATGAGGTCCGGGTAAACTGCCTCACAAAAATACTACTTTACTATCATAATTTAGCTAAAATACCGTCTTCCTGTGTCTACCGGATGGATAAACTGGCGAAACTCAACCCATCAATGTGTTTGAACAATTCTTCCCTCAAACAATATATGAACTCATGGCAGCAGAAGAAGCAACCAAATACACTGAATACAGTCAAAAGCAAGCCAATAAAGTTAACAATGTATGAAAAGAAATCTCCCAGCAAAAATGCAGCGTTACATTTATATAAACATTCCAATCGGGGGAATCTACACATTAATGAGTTATATAATATAAGCAAGCTGACTAGTGATGGATTTCACTACAAATTACAACCGTACCTAGTGCCCTTTTCTTTGATCTTCAAAATTAATTTTCTTCAATGCGTCATGTCTCAGTTACGACTTTTTCCTCATACATTTATTTTTCTTACTCTCTTCTGCTGACAGCTTTATTTGAATTTTTATTTAATGTAAAAGTTTTCATTGCACAATCATTTTCTTAGGACTGAATACAATGAGAGTGAATTCATCTTTGATGTGAAATTTTAGCATAATGCCAGTTGGTCTCAGGCAGCCTCATACACATACTTCATATGTTTTTTTATATAATTATAAATGTGCTTCCACTATTGACAACCTTGTTGTTCCCTCCACTCCAGGTGACAAATGAAATTTGGGTGTGTGAACATCAGACCATCACTAAGTGGGAAGGCGACATTTTCGGCTACAAACAACGGCTGATCAAGGAAACGTTAAAAGACAATGCAAAGTCTTTAAAAGTTTGATGACTTAGAAGCATAGATTGTCAGAATGTAATTGAATTTTTTTGCCTCTGTACAAATTTCCCTGGGTTTTAACTTAAACTTTTTGCTTACAGAAGATACAAGAGTTGTTTTAAGCCAATTATCTTCTTTATTTATTATTTTTCATAAATGGTTTAGGATCTCATTAGATACAAATCCTTTCCTGCCAGGTTGCCAAGAATATCGACTCATTTAGCCTAATCTCAACGTCTTTGCATTCAATTAGCACGTGCACATTTATTAAAAGTGAATTCAAATCCCCAAGACGAAATGTCAAAGTAATTTTTTCATATTCTATAACCCTTTTAGTACTTTTACCTAATGCATTGTAACATTTTTTGATATCACAGATTTTGTAAATGACATACAAAGGTCTAGTATTTTATCTTTTTTATAAAAAATAGTACAGGTATCTTATGAATAAGTAAGATCTATGTAGGTGTTGGGAGGCTACCTTGTAAATATGGGGGAATCAAATGTCAAGTTTGGATGACACTTACTGTCTGGATTTGGCAGGAAAGGGTAGGATTGAATCCATTATCATGGGTTGCTGTTTAGTAATTTCCCGACTTGACCTATTTCCTTGATATAGAAATTGACACCATTCTGAACATTATGTAAAAAGCATGTTAATACTGTTCTAAGATTAACAATTGGTTTGTAATAAACTTGCTTTTATCCCTTATGTAAAGTGTTGTGTCTCTTCCTTTTCCCATTGTGTATGAGTAGTGTGTGAATTTGAATAAAATGTGAATGGATTTGAGTGAAATGGAGATGAATTTGAATGAAATGGGGATATATTCAAATAGAATGGGCATAAATTTGGATGAAGGTGGAAATTGTGCAGTGCTTTCACAGGGGCTTTAGTCCAAGACATTTCAGAAATGAAAGTGAAAGTGAAAACATGTACAAATGTGGACATTTGGATACATCATGTAAAATAATTGAATGTAGACAACAGAATTCAGAACCGGCTCACATTTTGCATTTCACCTTTAGTGCTTGTATGTCATAATGATGAGAAAGAATTGTAGATCCGATATAGGGAAGACAGGATTGCATTATACTTATAACTTATTATATATTAAGTTTGGTAAATGTAGATCTATTTATATGGGAGAGTTGAACTAAAGCCGTCCCTAGTCATATTAAAGAACAAATTGAAATAGTGGACAAAATGGCAAACTTGGGTTTCAAATTTCATGTATACGGTAAAGC
This sequence comes from Doris montereyensis, assembly GCA_037039925.1. NCBI lineage: Eukaryota > Metazoa > Mollusca > Gastropoda > Nudibranchia > Dorididae > Doris > Doris montereyensis. The sequence continues at coordinate 89,186 of JAXRKP010000028.1, forward strand.
AACCTCAGCCTTGCCAATGCCATTGCCAGAGAATATTTTTACACCTAGATTTGCACTTCAATCGATGGTATTTTTCAAATTTGTCGCACTATTCACATCATTCCTACCTTGTCTACTCTTATCGACTGAGTGTCCTAGACTAGTTATTCATGAACGGAACGACAACTGAAAACCAAAAATGTCTGCTCTAATTATTTATTCTCTTACTCTTATATTTATATATATAAAAACGAAAATAGAGGGCTACAAAATTACTTACTTGGCAAAGCAATTGCTTCTTGATCGAGACACTTTCACTCCCTCGTACACTACCAACTTGTTATATGTTTAATAAGTGACAACAACACCAATAAAGACAGAACAAACGTGACGTTTCAGGTATAATAAATAACCCTTCATTAGACAACAAACAAGAAATGTAGCTGAGCGCTATCTGAGGCATCACACAATGTGATGTCAGAAGGAAAACAGAAAGAGAGAAAAAGACAAGAATGAGTAGAACTAGTAGGGAAAGTGAACAATATATAGGAGCGAGAATGAAAGGTTCAGATCTGTTCTAGAATGAATTAAAAATACGTAGATCTAAGTAATAAAAGAAGGAAAGGAAGATAGAGAGAGGTGTGAGCATGGGAATGGGAAACAAGAATGAAAGAAGAGGATAACTATATAACTTATAAGACTAGGTCTAGAAAGAAGAAATGATAGAGAACGAATGAAAGGAAGTATCAATCAAGGCCAAAATTTACAATAAAGGTGCGAAATGTATACAATTTTTTACAAATGTATCGATACAAACAATACAATTAAGGGGATAGAGTAAACGACGTATCTGAAAATGAAATGCCAGATAGCACTAGCACTAGCAGATATGCTTTCGAAGCTTGAAGGTCTCAAAGATTGCATCCTTATTAATATTATTATTATTAGTGATGAAGATGTGTGTATTCCATTCCATAATGGCAATGGTATGCAGCCGTGCGCAATGTTGTTTCCGGTAGTGGTGAATATGGAGAAAAATGCCTACCACCATAGATAAGCACACGGGGGATGAACTGCCGGAGAGACCCAACTTTGCCCAGGATGGGAAGGGGGAGGGTGGGATATATTCATGGGGTGGATTGGGTAGGGTGAAGGATGATGAAAGGTCAGGGATAGTGATACTTTTAACTTTTAGCGTGTGCCTGACTATGGGAGTTCCTCCAGAAAAAAATATTCGAATTGGCGTAAGACGTTCATACCATCAGGTTTGTGATTGTACCCAGTCTACTTATATTATAAGTTGGTTCTCTATTGACTTCCTAAGTTCCTAGAAAGCACTGCCGGTGCATGACCTGCTGAGAATGCATACTTTCAACACATTATTATTATTCAACACATTATAATTATCAAGCGTTCCATCAGCCTTCGTAGCTCTTTTGTTCTCTAGATCGATGTGTTGTTCGTCAAGGTTGTGTAATGTAATAGCAAACCTATCAATCATATGATTGATGATTGATGGCCCATGGTTGTCAATCGTGCTGTACAGGGTCACAACACGAGTTGACAGCACAATGGTTAGCCAATCAACGGCCAGTGTAGTTAGGGACTTACCAATCGGCAGGTCAAACTATATCATTAGAAAAAAAAATCATAACATATACATTTATATTCCGTTGACTTTTTATTATAACTAGAGGACGGGGAGAAAATGCACTTCACTACTACTAGTAGTAGTACTGCTAGTGTATTGAAATTGAAGTCATGACAACCGCCTATTTTCATAGAGGTGTAATGACATCAGTGCCGGTTCCAGTGGAAAAGATCATTACAACTGACTTCACTACAACTACAAGTGTAGTCGCATGTGGAACACTCACTACTTCATTTATTATACATTTATATTTATACTGAATAAAACAGTGTAGTAACACACCTAGTGTCAGTCAGTCTTCGACAATTTCTATTTGTTCCATGTTCACTGATTCGCTGACAAAGTTTGGTGTAAATCAAATGTATTATTGTAATGTGTCATAAGACAACACGATAAACAAAGAATAAGTCTTATGAGTGCTCAGGAAAAAAGGAAAAAAACGTTTCTTGATGCATACTTTACGTGGCATAAAATGTAAATTTGAGATTATTTCGACTGAATTTGTAGATTGTGAAATTGAAATGCTTCCGTCGTGCACATGTCTTAACACGAGTCTATGATCGCGCCAAGGCTTAGGATGAGGCTTGTTGATTGATTCGGCTTAAAAACAAAAGAATCATTCAACGATGGTTACAACAGAAAACTGACCATAGAAACAAGGGAAATGTGGTATATGACGTGTATTACTAGTATATTACGGTACGGTTCAAGGACTTAAGGAGTTGCGAAATTAGTAACCTTCATGCATCATTTAAAATTGAATCCGTTACCCACATGAACTTGCACTGCTCACACTTACAGTGTTCCAGACAGGTAAACGCTTCATGCGCAAGGCATTGATGAAAACGGTAACACGAAAACGAAATAGGCCCTAATGGGTCAGCAGCTAGGAAATAGGTCTAGGAAATCTCACTAATTCAATTGGTATAGGTAGTTCCAGGTCAGCAGCTAAAACTTTTGACAATTTCAACGAAGCAGTATTGACTGGGGGTGGTATTTGTACAGTGATTGAAGGATAATTATAATTCTAGTCTAGGGGTTTCAAATACAATTTCCGTCCTTCCTTCGCACTCCTTGCTGAAATGTAATTGCAACTAATGTAACGAACGTGTCAAGTGTCACCTTTATTAAACCAAACGAAGAGTGCGTGAGGTGAAAAGTGACTATCACTATCACATCAGTTCCACCGACTATATAATATACTATATGTAGCAGAGTTTAGAACGTCATAGATATACGTTTTAGTGTAAGAGCTTCAGGCGCTCCCAGAGTCCATGTTACTATTGTTTACCACAGGCTTTTTTTTTTTTTTACACGATGTATAAAATTTGCGTTACGATCGATTTTCGAAAATCGAAGGTCTTTTTTCTGTATGACCTTATTCAACAACTTTTGGTTTGTTTGTTTGCCCATGAAAACAATAACTTTCATAATACATGTAATAATGTAATATTATTACCTCATGCTCATGCCAGCAAGAGCCATAGTGTACTACAGTTAACTACAGTAGAAGTAGAAGACTTTTCACGCAGCGGGCCTACGTTGTATTGTCAGACTTAACTTTCCCCGATTCTGGTAGATTTTAATAATAATAATAATAATAATAATAATAATAATAATAATAATTTTTCCTTCTGACACCACACTGTGTGATAATGTACAAGTGCGTATATATTCCTCGTTTGTTATCTGACGAAGGATTATTATTAATTTCACATGTTTGTTCTGTTTCTATTGGTGTCAAAGCTATTTTAGGATAAACACATGGGGGGGGGGAGTGATGACTTAGTGTGCTTGGTTGTCCCGTAGTGGCAGAGACCAAATGGACATCTGAATGTCTGTAGTCTCACCCATTTCAAATGGTTTAAAATAGCAATCAATTTCTAATACTAAGACATGCATATGTACTCTCAGAATTAACTATTTATTGACACTTTACATTTGATTTACACCAAACTTTCTGGGAATCTGCATAAATCACAAAAGAGCCACAGTGGAGTAGGGTCAAAAGTGATAGACTTAAGTATAATTATAAACGACAATAGTGACAACTCCACCAGAAAAGACATTGTTTGTTCTGTCTTCTCTCCGTCATTTATTGTCGTTTGTCACTAAACTTTCTGTAGTTTTCTTTTTTTAAATTAATGTTTGCATGCATTCATCCAAAAGAAAATCAAATCGGTCAGATGGTTTCTCAAGTTTACGTGCAGATCTATCCATCAATCATAACAACAAAATTAACAAGATTATCATGATTTCTGTACAATCTCTTCTTGTAATGTAAACGATTTCCAATTAAATACATTGGAGAAACTGGCCTCTATTTGGATTTTGCCGGCCGTTGTAGTTCTTTAAATAATGACATCAGAAACTGTATCTCCACCTGTTTCCTTCCACTTTGACTCATGTGACCACCAAAAGTGTCTTTTCCGTCTCTCTCTCTCTCTCTCTCTCTCTCTCTCTCTCTCTCTCTCTCTCTCTCTCTCTCTCTCTCTCTCTCTCTCTCTCTCTCTCTCTCTCTCTCTCTCTCTCTCTCTCTCTCTCTCTCTCTCTCCTCCCTCCCTCTCTCCCTCTCTCTCTCTCTCCTCCCTCCCTCCTCTCTCTCTCTCAGTCTCTCTCTTCTCTCTCTCTCTCTCTCCCCCTCTTTCTCTCCCCCTCTCTCTCTCTCTCTCTCTCTCTCTCTCTCTCTCTCTCTCTCTCTCTCTCTCTCTCTCTCTCTCTCTCTCTCTCTCTCTCTCTCTCTCTCTCTCCATCTCTCTCTCTCTCTGTCTACTTCTCGTTCTCTGTTATTTCGTTCTTCCTATCTCTCCGTTTTAATTTTGTTTCCTTTTCTCTTTCTCTTTCTTCCTGACTCCCCTCCTCTTTCTTTCTCTTGTTTCTCTATATATTTTACATCTTTTTAGTTTCTTGTTGTTATGAGGTTTGCTCTGTTGATGGAAATTACGCGATGGGTCGCTGCACCAGTGGCCACCTATGTGCACCATTAATTAGTTAATAGTTCCGTTTATCATTGATGTATACCTATAGTAAAATTTAGAATGTGTATAATAGCCTAATGTATTGATTCTTTATCTCCGTGTCGCTGGTGAAGGTGTGCAGCCCAAAATATTTTAGTTACTTCTCACGTCCCGTTGTCTATCCATTAGGTTTATCATTTCTATTTCATGACCCTCTTCACTAGTTAGTTGTCGGCCTACTGCAGTATAATTCCCGTTTATCACCTAGATTTGTACCACTCCAGAGCGCCTAGATGAGCTTATCTAGGCTCTCTACTTCAACACAAATATGGAGGTATAAGTACCAAGTGAAAGGGAAAAATCAGTGCAACTCCGCGGACAGCTCTTACAACCCGCCGATATTATTCTTATTAGTATTATTAGTATAAATTACCACCTTGTTCAAATAATAGAGTCCGATAATTATACTGGACTCTTTTTTACCTTTTTGTTTATATTGTAGAAACATTATGATATCATTTGATATCATTTGACCCAACAGACAATGCAAAGTTGAGAATACTGAATTATACAATTATTTACATTAAATTACATAAATGTCAGAACATCTGGACTACGGCCTGCCCTATAGTATAAATTTAAATTGTAAATTATTGTAAGGCGATTCGTTCATCATAGCCTCACACAAGCTGGCAACTTTACTAGTAAAGTTAAAAACAAACAATAAGGCTAGTGTCATGTCTAACGTAATAAATAATGACATGAAATAATATTAAATCCCCATAGGAATAATTACAATGGTATTGAACCTACGACCCCTGCCACGAAAAAAGAAAGCGCACAACCAACTAAGGTAGAGATACTACTAATTCTACTACCCCATGTACTACTAACATTACTACATACTGCATTTTGTTAGTTAGCTTGGAAAGCGAAAAGAAGACGAGTTAAAGCAAAAGTGCCCTCACCCCTCCTCACAGGGGTGAATCCACCCCCTCACCCAATGAAAAAACAATAATGCATGATGTATGTCTTTACACATTACTTGTAAAACCTCTCCCGCCTTAACCAGTTGTCGCTATTTTGTCGTGATAGGAATAGAAGAGGTCGATGGCATCGGGTAAGACAATGAGAAATGAGAGTGAGAAAGACGCAGCTTTGAACTTTGATGAGCACGTTAGTTTGCATCGTCATCCGACAACACTGGCTTATGAAATTTACAGAATGGCTTGTGTCTGTGAGGTTCACGGAGTGGTTTGTGAGGTTTATGAAGTGGCTTGTGAGGTTTATGGAATCGCTTGTGAGGTTTATGGAGTGGCTTGTGAGGTTCACGGAGTGGTTTATGAGGTTTATGAAGTGGCTTGTGAGGTTTATGGAGTGGCTTGTGAGGTTTATGGAGTGGCTTGTGAGGTGGAATGGCTTACAAGGTTTTATGGCAGTGGCTTGCAAGGTTTGTGGAATGGCTTGTGAGGTTTACAAGGTTTATGGAGTGGCTTGTGAGGTTTGTGGAGTGGCTTGTGAGGTTTATGGAGTGGCTTGTGAGGTTTATTGTGAGGTTGTAGAGGTGGGCTTGTGAGGTTTTAGTGGGGTTGGAGGTTTATTGAGTGACTTGTGAGGTTTATGGAGTGGCTTGTGAGGTTTATGGAGTGGTTTGTGAGGTTTATGGAGTGGCTTGTGAGGTTTATAGAGTGGCTTATGAGGTTTATTGTGAGGTTTTATGGAGTGGCTTGTGAGGTTTATGGAGTGGCTTTGAAATTTATGGAGTGGTTTATGGAGTGGGCTTGTGAGGTTTATGGAGTGGCTTGTGAGGTTTATGGAGTGGCTTGTGAGGTTTATGGAGTGGCTTGTGAGGATGGAATGGTTTGAGGTTTTGAGTGTGGTTTGTGAGGTTTATGGAGTGGTTTGTGAGGTTTATGGAGTGGCTTGTGAGGTTTATGGAGTGGCTTGTGAGGTTTATAGAGTGGCTTGTGAGGTTTATGGAGTGGCTTGTGAGGTTTATAGAGTGGTTTGTGGGGTTTATGCAGTGGCTTGCAAGGTTTGGATGCTTGTGGGGTTGGTTTGTGAAGTTTTGTTTATAGAAATTTATGGAGTGGCTTGTGAGGTTTAAGTGGTTTGTGAGGTTTATGGAGTGGCTTTGCAGGTTTATGGAGTGGCTTGTGAGGTTTATGGAGTGGTTTGTGAGGTTTATGGAGTGGCTATTTGAGGTTGTGAGGTTTATGAGTGGCTTGTGAGGTTTATGGCTTGTGAGGTTTATGGAGTTGTGAGGTTTATGGAGTGGTTTGTGAGGTTTATGGAGTGAGGTTTATGGAGGGTGAGGTTTATGGAGTGGCTTGTGAGGTTTATGGAGTGGCTTGTGAGGTTTATGGAGTGGCTTGTGAGGTTTATGGAGTGGCTTGTGAGGTTTATGGAGTGGTTTATTGAGTGTTTATGCTTTGAGAGTTTATGGAGTGGCTTGTGAGGTTTTATGGAATGGTTTATGAGTGGTTTAGGTTTATGGAGTGGCTTGTGAGGTTTATAGAGTGGTTTGTGTGGTTTATGCAGTGGCTTGCAAGGTTTATGGAGTGGCTTGTGAGGTTTATGGAGTGGTTTTGTGAGGTTTAGGAGTGGCTTGTGAGGTTTATGGAGTGGCTTTGAGGTTTATGGAGTGGCTTGTGAGGTTTATGGAGTGGTTTGTGAGGTTTATGGAGTGGCTTGTGAGGTTTATGGAGTGAAGTGGTTTGTGAGGTTTATGGAGTGGCTTATGAGGTTTATGGAGTGGCTTGTGAGGTTTATGGAGTGGCTTGTGAGGTTTAGGTTTATGGAGTGGCTTGTGAGGTTTATGGAGTGGCTTGTGAGGTTTATGGAGTGGCTTGTGAGTTTTGGAGTGGCTTGTGAGGTTTATGGAGTGGCTTGTGAGGTTTATGGAGTGGCTTGTGAGGTTTATGGAGTGGCTTGTGAGGTTTGGAGTGGCTTTGTGAGGTTTATGGAGTGGCTTGTGAAGGTTTATGGAGTGGCTTGTGAGGTTTATGGAGTGGCTTGTGAGGTTTATGGAGGGTTTGTGAGGTTTTGGAGTGGTATTATGGAGTGGCTTTGAGGTTTATGGAGTGGCTTAGAGGTTTATGGAGTGGCTTGTGAGGTTTATAGAGTGGTTTGTGAGGTTTATGGAGTGGCTTGTGAGGTTTATGGAGTGGCTTGTGAGGTTTATGAGGTTTATGGAGTGGCTTGTGAGGTTTATGGAATGGCTTGTGAGGTTTATTGAGTGGCTTGTGAGGTTTATGGAGTGGCTTGTGAGGTTTATGGAGTGGCTTGTGAGGTTTATGGAGTGGTTTGTGAGGTTTATGGAGTGGCTTGTGAGGTTTATGGAGTTGTGAGGTTTATGAAGTGGCTTGTGAGGTTTATGCAGTGGCTTGCAAGGTTTATGGAATGGCTTGTAAGGTTTATGGAGTGGCTTGTGACTTGTTGTGAGGTTTATGGAGTGGCTATTGTGAGGTTCGTAGAGTTTTTTTGAGGTTTATGGAGGCTTTTATGGAGTGGCTTGTGAGGTTTATGGAGTGGTCAGAGGTTTATGGAGTGGTTTGAGAGGTTTGTGAGGAGGTTTATGGAGTGGCTTGTGAGGTTTATGGAGTGGTTTATGATGAGGTTTATGAAGTGGCTTGTGAGGTTTATGGAGTGGTTTGAGAGGTTTATGGAGTGGCTTGTGAGGTTTATGGAGTGGCTTGTGAGGTTTATGGAGTGGCTTGTGAGGTTTATGGAGTGGTTTGTGAGGTTTATTGAGTGGCTTGTGAGGTTTATGGAGTGGCTTGTGAGGTTTATGGAGTGGTTTGTGAGGTTTATGGAGTGGTCAGAGGTTTTGTGAGGTTTGAGGTTGGAGTGGCTCTCTCTCTCTAGTTATGAGGTTTATAGAGTGGCTTATGAGGTTTATGGAGTGGTTTGTGAGGTTTATAGGGTGGTTTTGGGGTTTATGCAGTGGCTTGCAAGGTTTATGGAGTGGCTTGTGAAATTTATGGAGTGTTTAATGTGAGGTTTAGAGTGGGCTTGTGAGGTTTATGGAATGGCTTGTGATGTTTATGGTGTGGCTTGTGAGGTTTATGGAGTGGTTTGTGAGGTTTATGGAGTGGCTTGTGAGGTTTATGGAGTGGCTTGTGAGGTTTATGGAGTGGTTTGTGAGGTTTATGGAGTGGTTTGTGAGGTTTATGGAGTGGCTTGTGAGGTTTATGGAGTGGTTTTGAGGTTTATGAAGTTGCTTGTGAGGTTTATGCAATGGCTTATAAGGTTTATGGAGTGGCTGGATTGTGAGGTTTATGGAGTAGCTATTGTGAGGTTTATGGAGTGGCTTGTGGGGTTTATAGAGTGGCTTGTGAGGTTTATGAAGTGGCTTGTGGGGTTTATGGAGTGGCTTGTGAGGTTTTGGTGGAGTGGCTTGTAGAGGTTCATGGAGTGGTTTTTGTGGAGGTTTATGGAGTGGCTTGTGAGGTTTATGGAGTGGCTTGTGAGGTTTATGGAGTGGTTTGTGAGGTTTATGGAGTGGCTTGTGAAGGTTATGGAGTGGCTTGTGAGGTTTATGGAGTGGCTTGTGAGGTTTATTGAGTGGCTTGTGAGATTTATGGAGTGGCTTGTGAAGGTTATGGAGTGGCTTGTGAGTTTTATGGAGTAGCTTGCTGAATCTGAATGGCCTGCCGTGTTCACGGAGTGGCTAGTGACGATCATTCATTGGGTGGCTTGTGAGTGTGAGGTTCGTGGAGTGGCCAGTATTTATAATTTATAGAATAGTGACTTAAGACTAGATCAATATCATTATTCATACTATATTATATGAGGTTTGTGGAGTGGCTAATGTTCACAGAGTATCTTATGATGAGGTTCACAGAATCGCCTGTGACTGTGACGTGAGGTTCATGGAGTGGCTTCTGAAATGTGAGGTCCATAGACTGAAATTTGAGGCGTGAAATTTGATAGACTAGAGCAGCTTGTGAAATTTGAGGTCCATAGACTAGAGCAGCTTGTGAAATTTGAGGTCCATAGACTAGAGCGACTTGTGAAATGTGAGGTCCAAAGACTAGAGCGACTTATGAAATGTGAGGTCCAAAGACTAGAGCGACTTGTGAAATGTGAGGTCCAAAGACTAGAGCGACTTCCAAAGACTGAAATGTGAGGTCCAAAGACTAGAGCGACTTATGAAATGTGAGGTCCAAAGACTAGAGCGACTTATGAAATGTGAGGTTCATAGACTAGAGCGACTTATGAAATGTGAGGTCCATAGACTAGAGCGACTTATGAAATGTGAGGTTCTTAGAGCGACTTGTGAAATGTGAGGTTCATAGACTAGAGCGACTTGTGAAATGTGAGTTCATAGTAGAGCGACTTGTGAAATGAGGTTCATAGACTAGAGCGACTTATGAAATGTGAGGTTTATAGACTAGAGCGATTAATGAAATGTGAGGTTCATAGATTAGAGCGACTTATGAAATGTGAGGTTCATAGACTAGAGCGACTTATGAAATGTGAGGTTCATAGACTAGAGCGACTTATGAAATGTGAGGTTCATAGACTAGAGCGACTTATGAAATGTGAGGTTCATAGACTAGGAGCGACTTGTGAAATGTGAGGTCCATAGACTAGAGCGACTTATGAAATGTGAGGTTCATAGACTAGAGCGATTTATGAAATGTGAGGTTCATAGACTAAAGCGACTTATGAAATGTGAGGTTCATAGACTAGAGCGACTTGTGAAATGTGAGGTTCATAGACTAGAGCGACTTGTGAAATTTGAAGTCCACAGACTAAAGGGACTTGTGAAATTTGAGGTCCACAGACTAAAGGGACTTGTGAAATTTGAGGTCCACAGACTAAAAAGACTTGTAAAATTTGAGGTCCATGGAGTGGCTTTGAAATTTGAGGTCCATAGACTAGAGCAACTTGTTCATGGCGTGGCTTGTAAAATGTGAGGTCCATGGAGTGGCTTGTGGTGTGCATGGGATGACTTGTGAAATGTAAGAACTATTGAGTGGCTTGTGAAATGTAAGAACTATTGAGTGGCTTGTGAAATGTGAGGTCCATGGAGCGGCTTGTGGTGTTCATGGAGTGGCTTGTGAAATGTGAGGCCCATGGAGTTGTTTGTGGTGTGGTGGGGTGACTTGTGAGAACTATTGAGTGGCTTGTGAAATTTTAGGTCCGTAGACTAGAGCGGCTTGTGAAATGTGAGGTCCATGGAGTGGCTTGTGGTGTTCAAGGAGTAGCTTGTGAAATGTGAGGTCCATGGAGCGGCTTGTGAAAGGTGAGATTTATGGAGTGGCTTGGTGTTCATGGGTAGCTTGTGATTGTGAAGTCCATGGAATGGATTGTGGTGTTCATTGAATGGCTTGTGAAATGTGAGGTCCATGAAGTGGCTTGTGAAATGTGAGATCCATGGAGTGGCTTGTGAAATGTGAGGTCGATGGAGTGGCTTGTGGTGTTCATGGGGTGATTTGTGAGAACTATTTTTAAGTGGCTTGTGAAATTTGAGGTCCATAGACTAGAGCGGCTTGTGATATACATGGAGTGACTTGTGAAATCCATGGAGTGGCTTGTGGTGTACATGGCATGACTTGTGAAATCCATTGAGTGGCTTGTGGTGTACATGGAGTGACTTGTGAAATGTGAGATCCATAGAGTGGCTTGTGGTGTTCATGGAGTGACTTGTGAAATCCATGGAGTGGCTTGTGGTGTACATGGCATGACTTGTGAAATCCATGGAGTGGCTTGTGGTGTACATGGCATGACTTGTGAAATCCATGGAGTGGCTTGTGGTGTACATGGCATGACTTGTGAAATCCATGGAGTGGCTTGTGGTGTACATGGCATGACTTGTGAAATCCATGGAGTGGCTTGTGGTGTACATGGCATGACTTGTGAAATTCATGGAGTGGTTTGTGGTTGTGACATGGAGTGACTTGTGAAATCCATGTGAGGCTTGTGTTAATGGAGTGGCTTTGTGAAATGTGAGGTCCATGTAGGAAGTGGTTTGTGACCATCCCAGTTGTGATGTTCATGGAGTGGCTTGAGGTTCATTGAAAAGTGACTTGCTTCACATTGTTTGTGAGGTTGATAGTTAATGGAGTGGCTTTGGAACAAAAAGGTGCATGGGTCAAAACATAAACGAAGGGCTGCGTGGATACAACACCAATTATAAAATGTAGGCAGTGTAAAATCTTGGCCACCATATAATAGAATAGAATCTAGTTTGGCTTCTCTGGCTGGGCTGAATATCAATTCATCGAAAAACTGGCGACACCAGATCTTGGGTATTAGTGTTACTATACACTGAATATCATATTCATAAGAAAAAGATTGAAATTTTGTCTAATTGGGTTGTGTCTTCACATTGTTTGTATGGATTAGGATGATGGATTTTAATACATTACATGACATTTATTCTATGCATCATGTACAGTATTATATTTTATACACTCAAAATGACACTGGCTAGTTATACCATCAATAGTTTGGCATAAATTCTTATAACTATTGAAAAAAAGATTGAGAATCTAGGTGGCTTTCACAAATTATCCAAAATGCCATGCGTGTCATTACTCTTACATTCATGTAAGCTGGCTATGAGACTAAATGTTTGGCGGTGTTTATTATCCAACTAGTAGATGATTAGGGCTAGAATGGCTATTTGATGATTGGGTCAAATTTAGAAGAAAGGCTTCACAGCAGTGTCAAAATCTAAGCAATTGTTTTGAGTTAAGGGTGTTCCTGTCAATTTCTCAAGAACAGCAAGATGAAAGATAAGAGAAAGGATCTGAATGCCAGCAGCTCCTGTAACTGTAAACTGCTCCTCAAGCACATATACTAAAACATGATGTACAGTAGTCTCCGCTAAAATACAATTTTTTTCAGGGAACCGAAGTTTACAATGCTAATTTAATTACCCCTCAAAATGCAACATGTTTTTGAAAGTACGTCTCAATTTATTGCATTTATACAGCCAATTCATGTGAGAAATAAACTTGATAACTTCTTTTTGCCTCGTCCCATTAACATTTGGCATCTAGTTCTGTTTTAGTTATGCGCACACAATGCCTAGTCGTAGCTGCCTTGGCCCCCATATTCGCCAGTTCCCTCCCAAACTCAGCTGTCGCCGATTATCTGCCAAACATTCTGATCGGCTCTCTTTGATCACGGTGCAAAAATTTGAGAAAAGTACTGTGTCACTATTAGTTTTACCCATGGACCACCACCATATCCCTTCTTGAAAACCCGAGTGGGAGAAGAATGAACAATCTATGAGAAGAGGTTAAGCCTACACTTGAGAATTATCCTCAAACCAAGTAAAAAAGAACAACAACACCAAGCGATAACAAACAATTAACAAAACAAAAGAGTTTATGTCCAAACAAGAATGGCAATGTAAATACATGCAATGGGTTGTGGCCATTGATTCAGTTAAAACGAACATTTTTTTATACCTTTGAACCGTGTATTTTGGCGGAGATTACTGTACTTCTTGAATATCTATACATGTATATCATGTAAAAGAGAAAAGAACAATGTAACAAACAAGTCAGGTTTAGGCGTAATATTTTAATAAAATTAAAAATCCAAACATTTGCACTTGAAGGGAAAAAGAAAAGAAAAATGCGTACCAGTAACAAGCATGATGATATGACGGCCATGCCATGTCAATGAAAGTTGGGAACAGGTTTTAAGTTTTAGTGTGAACGTATCATAAAGCTCATGCAGCTGTCACAAAGATGACATTGTTTATTGGGCCAAGACATCTAACTTACAGTATCATTGTGACTCTTGAAAAGGCCAACAGACAAATGAAACATAGCAGTAGCGTGTATCATCAGTCAGTACTGTCAATGGCATGGGTGGGATGAACAATGAGAACAGAAACACAATCGGCATTCATAACGATCCAATCACAATAAAAAAGAGGAATACAGACTTGTTCATTAATTAATCATTCAACAAACGTCATAAAACAGCTTCACCGTCATTCATTAATCCTGCAAATCTGGCAATTCTGAAAATAAAAAAAGAAAGAAGGAAATATAAGCACAAGATACCTCTTTACTTTTCTCAAAACGTACAAGAAAAAGATATGAAACATTGTGCTAGTCATGTGTGTACAACTTAATCATTAGTTCACTTTTCTCTGATGAGAGAGAAGGATAATAATCACTAGAGAGCTAAAAGATGGACATGCTGAGTCAGAAGTTACATTTGCTCAATTGAAAATTTCCTATCAATTCATATTCAGTGTCCAGCAAAAAGTCAACTGAAAATTTCCTACTTCAACAGAAAAAATCCTACCTAGGAAATGAAACACTCTCCCGACGCCAGAAACGGAGAAGCGTAACTATTTCAATTTCAATGCATTATTATAAATCGTCAATTCAAATCATAAATGGGTTAGAAGTAAATTTCGGATTGAAATAAAGCAAAATTTAGAATTTTGGCGGGGGAAATTCATCAAGAAAAGACGTCAGATTTTGGCAAATCTTTTGAGTGTAAATATGGGGTGAGACCTATCCAATAAGAAGCTGTAAAAAGTCAATGTCTTGAAATGGACGTTACCAGAAGTATACACCAGATCTAGTAAGCGGCCACATGACATAATGAGTTTTAACTCTTACCTTCATCATCACTGTCCTCTTGCTCATCCTGACAAGAATAAAAAAAATAAAACAAAAATGAAAAGAAGCAGAGTGAAATGGCAGCAAATAAACATATTAAATTTCTTCTTGTAAAGAAAGGATGAGCTATATAAAACCAACATCATATCATATATATCTATAAAAATATCACATATGTAGCCTACAATGATACACTAATAACACAAGCATATGTTTCATAGTAAACTTCATTCAAGGCCAACATGGTCCACAGAGCTGAAGGTATACTAGAGCCCATTTATAGTTTAAACTACAATTAAAGGACTACTTCTGTTGCCTTCAGAAAGTGAAGAGTACATTAAATGAAAGTATCTGTTCAATCAATATAAACTGGGTACCTGGTTATTGACCCGTTAATTTTCTAAAACAGAAATTTCTTGACAAATAGATACTGTGAAATGGCATTTGATTTTCTCAATTCTGTGTGGAAAGAAGATGTTTTAGGCAGCAGAGAGGCCAATTATATATAAACTTTGACAGTGAATTAGATTGTGACGATGAGTTTGAGAATGACAGCAGTTTAGGTGGCCAGACCTTGATTGACACAAAGTCTACTATTGACTGAGTTTTCTCTGTATAGAAATGTAGGCAGACCTGCCACTCTAACTTTTTAAAAATCAGGATCCTGGGGGAAAAAAATCAGGATCCATGAACGATTTCAGCTAGAGTCAGCCGGTCACTTAATAATAAAATAAGGGCATTGCTGATGCTGGTTCTGCCTTTCCCAAGTAAAAATATCCATTATAATACCCCCCCCCCCAATAAAACCTGAAGTCTAGTACTAAATTGACATTACAGTTGCCTCCTTCCCACTCATTGTTTACATACTGAAGTCCACTTTTCCTCCCTTTCTCATCAGTAGTCACTTAATATTATCCTGCTAATCATTGCTATCATATTTTCACATTCTTCACACACACATGTACACCCCACTCCTGCTAACCGGTCAGACATATGTGCATGACATAGCTGTCAATTATCATCCAACCTCTATTCTTCCTTGCATTTGCCTTTCACTTCATAAATTGTTGCTCACTCCCTCTCTAACACACAAACTCACATACATTCGCAATCGCATGAACCGCACATGAAAATGCTCTCTATTTCTCTCTTTTTACACACACATGCACGGCATTTTCTCTCTCTCTCTGACACGCATGTGATCACACTTTGCTGCAGGGGGGAGTCATATTGTTTCAAAGATTTTAATCTCGACTTGATTTAGATCTATTAGATCTACTTAAGAGTACAGATACAGATCATCTAGACATAGATCTATCAAGTCATTGAATATCAGCGGCCTTCTGCTTGATCAGTTTGAAATTCAAGGCTCTTCTAGTAATCGCGGTAGGCCTCAATAACACGTAATCATACAACGATTTTTGAAGTTTCGAACAAGTACAGCACGAGCACTCTGAAGAATGAATCCTGGATAGGCACAACATCCTGCTATTAGCTGATTAAAAACAAAAAACCGCATGCTGAATATACGGAACAATGCCATCCAGACAACGACTGCAGTTGTTACAAAAAAATTCGGAATGTGCCAACAGAAAATCAGAATTTCACACATTTTCGCTAAAAAATCAGGACGATTCCGATTAAATCAGAATAAACAGCAAGGCTGTATGGGTCTTGTGTCATATACTACCATAAATAAATATTTTTCAAAAGCTTACCCTAAATCCCCACCAGCTCCTTGCAAACCACCCATGGACTGCATCATCTGGAAACAATATAAACAATAAACATGTTACTTATCTGATGCCACTGTCTTCTAACTTACGTTTCACCAACAACAAAAGAAAGAAGAAAAAAATTTGAATCAAATCACACTGCATGGAACCTCCTAAAGAAGCATCACAACATTTGTGAAAGGAAATGGTCTTTATGATGAAGTCTGAAAAGGAAAACGCCCCGCCCTTAAAGTAAAGTGACATACAAACCGACTTTCTTAAAGTACTTAGTAGCAGTTACCTTCAAAATTGTGTCTTAGAAAACTAAGTGCAAATCAGAAAGTGGGTAGCTAGGCAATTAATTGGCAAGGTTCCCAACACACAGACCATAGAAAAATTGTCCTATTAATGGGAGTGTGTGTGTGTGTGTGTGAGAGAGAGAGAGAGAGAGAGAGAGAGAGAGAGAGAGAGAACTTGATGTACAGGTCTCCATGTGATCTATAAATGGCTGTGGCACCATTGTTAAAGGGGACTCGGTAGTTCAGAGGCAAGGTGTTGGCCTCTCAACCAAGAGGTAGTGGGTTCAAATTCGAGCCCCACAACAGCCAAAAATTTTTCTTGTGTTTTATTCGAACAAAATATACCCCCTGGTCCATATAGGTGGACCGACACCTGGTCACATCAGAGACGGATGATAAAAAGGAGGTCCCATGTGCAGAGCACAACACTGAGCATGTTAAAGATCCCTTGGCTGTTTACAGGGCAGTCCGGGCAACTTAAAATAAAAAAATTCCTACCGAAACCCAGGGATCACCTTAGTTGTGGATATCGGTAAATCAAATTTAAAGAAACCACTGTTATTGTTAAAATTGTATTAATAACAGGGCAGGCAAAAATCTGCTCATCTCATGTTTTGTGTGAAAAGAGGGTGTAAAAGATTGCTCAATTATTTATTCAACCAATTATCATTCTCCATAATGAACAGGCCATTGATTATCAGAACATTATATCTCATTATCTGTGAAGACAAAAAAACAACCCCACTCACATTGCTAAAGGTGTGTCTGTGTCTTCCGTAACAAAACAAATTTATTCAGTTTTAGTTTTAGCCTCAGCCAGCAAACTATGGCAAAGAAAAAGTGAATGTACAAGACCAACGACTGCATTAACAAAAATGAAGTTTTGTTTGCAGCACCAGCCACTATTATAATCAAAGTCGCCTAAGAATATGCTTTCACTTCACCTCATCAAGATTAAAATCTTCATTTTCTTCAACATCAGTGTCATCTTCGCCTTTCCATTTGTCGAAGTTTGTCTTCAAATAGTGAACCTATTGGTATGAGAAAATATTTTGAGATATATACACTCCAAAAGTTTACAGTTATGAAACCAAACCTTCTTTTCAGTACTTTGAAATTCAGTGGTTCCAAACACAAAATAGGAGAGAAAACTTGAAAGCATGGAAAATGTATGAATAATACAGTAATGTTTCTGAATCGTATGAGTTGATTTTAAAAAAAGGAAGCGAATTATATGCCAAATTTGAAATCTTAAATCAGCAGAAATGGCAAACTAATAACCTTAAAATTTAAGCTTTCTATCGCCTTCTGTCAACCCAGAGAAATCAGTGACTTTCGCCAAGCTCATATGTGAAAAAAAAAAGAAAGCTTCAGTCAATGTCACATGCTTACAGCAAAACATTAAAAATTGTTACGCTTTCACATCATCTATACTAATCTCAGAAGTAGTGTTTTAATACAAATCAACCATATATATTTCTTTACCAAACCAATTATAACCACTATATAGAGTGGACGTGATTTAAATAAATTAACCAATATCTGCAATGCAGAAATGCAAGGACAATGGCCTGCTGCATTGAGTAGAAAGACTAAATACCTTTTTGATTTTTTGATTCTTTGAGTAGGCGGGGCCAAAATCCAAGACTGTCTTCCTTTTTCATGATTACAAATACGACCTCTCTTCCTGATACAGTATGCCTTGAGGTCTGTAAGATGAAACAAAACAAAAGCATGTTAATTATAATACACATAATTACTGACTCAAATCTATTCTGTTGTACAATGCACATTTATCTATCATAAACAAAACAAATAGTTACCACTTGCTAAAATATTCATAAAAGCAAAGAATACGAATTGAATACATTTTATTAGTCACGATAGGAAATTTGTTTTTGTTACAGTGAGTACATGAACGTAGAATAAGTATAAAAGTACAAATACTATGAAACATTAAATTGCACATTATGAGTATTTCATTAACTTTAGCATATATTTAACATAAATAACACAATTATGATGGATCAATATATAAAAACAGCAGTGACAATTTTCATATATGTGAGATATATATATATATATATATATATATAGAGAGAGAGATAGATAGAGAGAGATTTAAAGAGGAAACAGCAAGATGAAAGATAAGTAAAAGAAAAAGAAAGGTCAGATTTCATTGATCTCTACTGTTGTGGCTCTGCCTTCATTTTATTTGTTCCTAAATGTGTTGTTTAATAAATTTAAAGAAATAATTTCTTGATCCTGACATTGTGATCCATAATTTGGGGTTGATTTAACGAAATACGTATGACAATATAGTGAAATAAATGCTTTTTTGTTTGTTATGTATTTAATAAGCATAGATAGAACTAGATCTAGACATCTCGATGTATACAGTTAACTTCATTCTGTGTTTAATCTGAATGAACGAATAGCAGGTGTGGTGTGCTGAAAGATGGGCACATCAGAGTGTCTAGTACGGAAGTCATCGGTAGAGCCTAGTCCATCATCGGCATCCAACTCTCACTCCACCCTATGGGTCTTCAACTTCCAGATTTTTTTGTCACTGGTAGGTCTACTGTGACATTGTTCACATCGACCCTGGTCTTTCTTTAGAATCAAAAAGTAACATCCAGCCTCGTCGTGTGTATGTTTGTGTGTTTTTACCTGCATGCATTTCTGTGTATGAGTGGGGAGAGGGGAATGTGGGCGATCGTCACTTGGGATCCATCATCATATGTTTTTATGTCACTTATCATCAGATAAAATTCAAGACCATAAGACGAAAAGTAAAAACACTCCATATAGGTTATCATTTAAAGTAAAAAGTCCAAAAGAGAGGGAAAATTCAGCATTCGTTAATGAGCTTTGAGACTCAGATTGTCAATTATTACTAAGCTAAAATCAGAAATTATGTAGTGTTAGAGGCCGGGCAGTTAGGTGTCGGACTTGGGATCATGAGGTCCTGGATTCGAATCCTTGCAAAGCTAGGTCCAGTATTGTGTTCCTTGGGAAAGACACTTAACATGCACGTTCCCACTTGACCTAGGTGCAAATGGGTACAAGCACTCGCTTGGGAGTAACAACTTAAATCAGGAGGTAATTGTTGTTATCTGTTCAGTTACCCCCTATAGAAACGGGGATACGCTCCGGCTCAATGGGCTCTGTCGCTCTGAAGGAACTTCACGTACTCTAATCAGGGAAGCTTCACTTTTATTCACAGATCAAACCCTTAATTTCTTATCAAGAGTATATAAACAGCATTCTGAAGTCTAGTAATTACATGCGACCGTGAAAATTAAATGGAGTGTAGCAGTAGCACATAGCTACCAATACACAGAGCCATTTAGGAGAGATTTGGTTAAAACAAATCAAGGAGATTGGAAAAATGCAGGAGATGTAAATTTTTAGTCACTAGTGAATAAAACAAAAATGAAGAACTTCGTTGCACTACTCGTTTAAAACGTTAAAACTAAAACCTACTTCCAAACTATAGCCTACGTGAAGGTATGGAAGTTCACATGAATTCCGAAAGGAAAGAAAAGACCTGAGATCCTTGAATTTTATTTTTTAGTTTCATCTAATAATTCGATGTTTTCCCAGGCGCCCTATTCCCAAAATATGAAGTCCATATTGCGTGGTCATCCCATCTTACCGCTATTGAGGTCAGCGGCCTAGCACTGTATCACTGACGGTGTCATATAATACACTGCAGTACAACTGCGCCTACAACACACAAGCCAAGTTGTACTGTCAGTGTTATTACTAACGTGACCTGTAGTAACTTGGCCGTATTGTAAAAAGATGGCACTCCCCCTCCCACCAAGTGTGTGAGAGAGAGAGAGAGATGCTTGCGTTGTTTAGTTATGGCTTTGGTCTCAGACAAAGCACAGAACGGAAACTCATTCTCTCTCTCACACACACGCGCATAAAAAGGGAACGAGGGTACTGTTATTTCACAATAAAAACAGGCCACTATTGCCAAAGTTAACATCATAATTATTAATAACAGTACAACAGATAGATCTGTTGTGTCTATAGTGTTGTACTGCAGTGTATTGTTAAAATATTAATATCAGTAATTTTACGGTTTAGTGGCGCAAAAAAAGCGTGTCAAATTTGTATCAAGTCGCTACCGGCTTAGATCTACATTTAGAGGTGAGAATGAAGAAACATATCCAATAATCCCTTACCCCTGAACCCCACACCATGATGGGATGGGGCCTTCAGGCTAAGGGATTGTGGATAGATTTCTTCCATCTCACCTCTCTATATAAATCTAAGCCGATGCCAAAACGTTTACAAATTTTACCCACTTTCTTTTACCCTGCTAAACCGTAAAATTACCTCCATATGAATCATATCACATGGAAGTGTTAGTTGTACAGTTTTTCTTTTTTTCCTGTTGAAAGATCACAGATGACCATCGCAAAAATTCAAGACTTTTTCAAGACTTGAGACTGTGTTCTTTTAGACAAGAATAAGGAATATGAGCATGATGGCAGTGTTAGTTGTACAGTTTTCTCCTTTTTCCTGTTGAAAGGTCACCAATGACCATCGCAAAATTCAAGACCTTTTGTTTTTCAAGACTTGAGACTGTTCTTTTAGAAAAGAGCTATTAAGTCTCGAATAAGCCTTTAAGACTGCCATACGGATCCTGTGTCACAAGTAATACTTGACTGACATGGCACATGAAGCAAACGGATCTTTCATGTTTGGTGGGTTCTTTTAGGATCTGTGCAATTACTTTTTGTAATACAGTGGTCTCCGCCAAAATCCATAGCCCATTTTACATTGATAGGAAATAAACTCTTCTGTTTTTTCTTCTTGTTATTGTTAGTTATTTATTATTGTCAATGGGACGAGGCAAAAAGAGGTTATCAAATTTATTTTTCCAAAGAATTGACTGTGAATGCAACAAATTGAAGACGTACTTACGAAAACATGTTGCATTTTGGGCAAGTCAAGCTAGCTGCTGTTGCATTTTGAGAGGTTAATTAAAGTTGTAAAATTCGGCTACATGAAAAAACGTGCATTATGACAAATCATGCAATTTGACGGAGACTATTGTAATGAAATAGCTACATAACGAAACAATTGTATCCTCAGCATTTCATAATATAACTGTGTTTGAGCGTAAAATAATTGATAGATACATAAACAACCCTTGACAGTACAACTTACTGTTGGGTCAATTTTCTTATTGAACTCCATGAGAACCTCATGATCTGATCCACTTGAGCCACCTTGCCTTTGAAAAATAAACTCTCTTCAGTAAGGTTGATCGTGGGATTTGTACAGTTCTCAAGCTGAACTGTCAACAAAATCTTGTCTTTCCCTCTGTGCCCAAAGGACAGCTGGGGGAGGTGAGTGTCTGCAAATTAAACAAATCATTCATATCTATAGTGAAATTTAGACACAACATACACTCAAACCTCATCGTACAGTCAAATGTTGTGCCAGTGGTAACTTGGTGTTATAAAAGGAATGGCGCTATGACAAAAATACCTTTTAAGTATTAAAATGAGGGAGATAATCACCGCTTGACTAACCATAATAGAAAAAATCCTGATAACTGACAAGACAATGTAGGTCTTTTGCATGTCAAAAGGCTATTATAATAGTATAGTAATACACGTAGTAGAACCACCCTTCCCTTATTTAGTCTAGAAAAAACCCCATCGACAGACACATCCTTAACCCAAAATAGATTAGTCTAGGTTATGACGCTGAGAGGCATAATTCTTACCCTCAATTGAACCCAGTCATAGCCATGCCTACTCCGCAACGGTATAGTCAGAGTGACGTGATCTGGACCTATGCTGATGCCACTCTTCATTCCACTGACCTAAGCCTAAGTAGTGGGCCCCAAAACCTTCAATACTCTCATTCTCATAAAAGAAGAAGCCTTGTGTCATTAACGGCGATGTCATTTTTACAAGTGTAAGAAAAGTACTACTTTAAGACAAACATAACAGTGATGCTTGTCAAGTGTGTGTGTTTGACTCTGTGATAAAGCCAAACTACATTCTACCCGCTTGCATCACATAGGGGGGTGTGTGTGTGTATATAATAAGTTGTATTTTACAATACTTATTCAGGAACGTTAATTATGCCAAATCCTTATCGGTATAAAGGGGTTATTTCATGTTTTTTTCGTGTGTGTGTATATTATCAGATTCGTACCAAGGTGAAAAGTTGGCGGTAAGCAAGAATAGGGGGAAAATGGATGAAAGTGGGAAAATATACAGTTTTCAAAATTTTGAAGTTAAGTTTATAAAATATCTTTCATTCACATCAAGAGAGGAGGATGTCATTAGCAGAGACATCATGTTTAGAAAGGACTTCCATAGTCTGGGTACCACCCAAGGGACATAATAAAGAGGGTTTATTTTGAAGGGGCAAGATAAAAAGCTGGGGCTTAGTTTTTGTGGGGGATAAAGAAAAAAGAAACCCCCGTGCACGCGACAAGCGTAGGTTGCCGGGGGAAATGCATAGCAACAGCTTTGTTGCTAGGCAGTCCTGCAGAGTTGGAGCTGTGAAAAAACCTAAATTTTATCTTGCCTACAATGAAACCTATGAGAAAGAAAGAAGATGGCCACCGACTCTATTTCTCTATGGATTATTGTCTAAAAAATTATTTCTGTCCATCGAAATGTACTAGAATAATATGTAACGGTGGTTTGATAAGTATTGTTGTTACTTTATATTGGAATTCCGGTGAAAACAAAGTCAGAAATTCTTTGATATCGGATGTATTGCCAAGAAAGATAGAAGGAGAGAGAGAGAGAGATTTGTATATATATCAAATCCAGACCTGCCAACTTTCTCAGGGACAAAATAGGTTAAAAGAATATTTTTTGAATCGTGACATGTCGATCGATTCACATTTGCAATAACGGACAGTGCAACCCCTATGCTATAGCAGTTGTTTTTGTGCGACCACAAGCAAATTTCTTAGCGATATCGGAATCTGGGCATATTTCTCTTACTCTTCTTAACAGAGTCCCGAACTGATTACTAACCGAGACAGGCAAGTTTTTCTAAAAAATAAATTGTCCATAAAACCTCTGCCCTCATCACAGAGCAATCTCTGTCCTTTGGTCATGAAGCCACTGATATTCCTACTGGATAGACTGTCCTTAACTGCAGTAGCACGCTTTGCATTTTTCACATGTTTTCTGATGTCATCCTTCCCACCACTGGGCTAACATCTAAACCACAAGGTACACAATGTGCAAAGCGCCCCCTTTCACAGAAGGTTTAATGCATGTCCACTCCCTATATTCCTCCCGAAATTTAACAATTGGTTTAGGTTTCTTGCTTGGTTGAGAACTATTAGTATTACAACTAGATCTAGAGGTAGATTCCACTTCTTCTGAATGTTATATTTCCAATGGCCTTTTTTCTCTCCAGAAATCGATCCATGCTCAATTCGAAATAAAACGTTTACATTATCTAGATCTAGATCTCAGTTGTAGAGCCTAGTATTCCAATTTTAGACACGGTAAATTATAAAAACAGCAGTAAATTAATTAATAAATCAGGATTGAATAAATCCAAAACAAAGGTAAAACTAATCAAAAATTTGAAAAATATAATCCTGGTAAGATTCGAAGAAAACAGACACAATGAAGAAAGTGCTAGATAGGCTACATAGAAAATAATATAAATCAGTCATCAGCTTCGTAAACAAAGGAAAGAGACTGAAACTGTGAAAGAATGATAATAGTAATAGACTATATTTAAATGATTACAATTTAAACCTAGCAAAGTGAAAGCAGTTTCTAGCCAAACAGCATTAATAGGTGAACATCGAGTACTCAAAATCACTGAATGTAATCTACAATTACTATCAATGAAACTCTTTATATTTAATATCGAACCAAAAAGGTTTTATTGTCTTCTATTATTTCTACCAAGTACGATTATAAGCTGAGTACTTAGTAGAAATCATAATTTGCAAGTTTCTTCACCAAAATAATTTTTCGCCTCGAGAACAAAATATCGGGAAAATTGCGGCCATATCGGGATGACGGGAATGGGGTTCCAAATCGGGAATTTCCCGATAACATCGGAAACTTGGCAGGCCTGCAAATCATGCAAGTCACATCTAGATCTAATAGCGTGGAATCGATTTTCCCATCCACCATATTCATCTGTAATTTGTCACATTCTGGGGGAAATATTGAAATTGTCAAATAATAACAAAATAAAATCATCATTAGATCCACTGTACGTCTAGATCACAAGATCTAAATGTTTCAATTCCTCATTACAAAAATACAAAGTCTAGATCTATTCCTAATTTATGATCATGCTCAGGTCCATCATAAATGACGGATAGTGGCAAAGTCGATCTGTCATTAATGGTGAACCTAACGAGGGACGTTCACCATTGAAATTAATGAAGGATAGTAGCAAAGTCTATCCGGCATACTTATGAATAGCGTTGGCCTTTTATTGAAGTGATCATGTGTTCAAATAAAAGGTCTAATCATAGATTTATGGCTCGTAGAATTATTGTTTTAGTCTCACACCCAGTCAGAATGGCTGAAATGACCAACACAAGCAACAAAACACTGCAGCAATTGGAAGTAACTCTTCTTTTTCCCCACCCAAACTCTTTCTACTATCTTTTCAGTTAGATCTAGAAGATGTCTCTTGGATAACTTGGATGTGCCCGACTGAAAATCTGTCCATTTCCATTATTATATATATATTTACAACTCGTCAAACAATTCTCAGAAAGTAGAAGGTGAAAGCATATAGATCTACATTATATGAGCTGACTATGGAAATCCTTCCATCATTCAAAATAGATCTCTATATTTACCCTTTGGTCTGCCCAAACGATGGTGGTGAGTTTCGCAAAACGCTGGTTTGCATTAGGAAACGCGTATCATTTACTTTCTGCTGTACTTTCTGTATTGGACTGCTTTATGCGGTTACCAAAGCCTAATTAGTTAGTAATAGTAAAGAAAAAGAAGTAAAGATAAATAACGGTCGTTTTTCCAATTTTTAGCCTGTGAAAATAATCAAAATAGGTCGATCTGATGAGCCTGAAAGAAATTTGTTCGACATTTTCACATTCCTGATTATTATGTAGAAGAGGGATAATCGCACGTTAGCACAGCAAGATTTCACCCAAATACGATTACAAATCCAGTTTATGCTCGATGCTGGGCATGGTCCTGATATCCTCTCTCAGGCTCCGATCGATAGAGCGTTGCACGACATTCTATGAAGGGTTTTCACTTTTTACAGAAATGCCTCGCTCTATTATTACTCCCACTTTAGCACCGATGACCATAGTAAATGAAATGAAAAATACACTGCAGCGGTGCTAAAGCGGGAGTAATAATAGGGTGACGACTTGGGCCAGGCAAGTGGGGCTTCCAAGTTATCTTCCTATTACTCCCACATGTGTTCTCCAGTCATCGCCTCTATTATTACTCCCACTTTAGCAGCGTTGACACACAGGTGCAATGGTAGGAAAATACACGGCGACTGCTAAAGCGGGAGTAATAATAAGGTGACGACTGACTTGGGAAGACAACTTGGAAACACAAAAGAGGGTTTTTTGTTAACACTTATCTCAAGAAGAGGATAAAACTGAGAAACAGAACCAGTAAGGAGGTAAAATACAGGGATGAAAATGGCAAATGAAGAAATTCTCTGAAAAGAACGCCGGGATCCAGGGGTCATGAGGTTCCGGTGGGGTGGGGAGGGGGGGGGGGGGGATAAATTTTCACACTTGTACAGCTTAAAAATGGCCTCCTGGGCTTAATTTTTAGTTAAATTACTAGGCAACAAGAATTGCGTTAACCCAAGTAGGGCTGAGCTTGCGGTGACCTCCTTACAGTGAGGGGTTGGCCCAGCCATTTGCTTTGAAAAACGAGTGTGCAATGGGTGAAGCTAGGATTTAGACTCAGTTTGAACAAGTTCACTTTTACAGATAATAAAAGATGATGCATTTTCTATAAGTTGAAAGAATAAGGAATTCATATTGAGATTCATTGCAACAAGAGAAACTTAAACCAAGGACTAAACATTAGCAGCGATAGCCGTGTAATCAACTTAGACCTCCCACGATGAGTGTTGAATGGGAAAGCCACTTTGACGAATGATAACGAGGTTATCGGGAAAGCCATGAGCTTAAAATAAATCTCATTGGCTACATTAACTATGAACTCAAAAGTCAAACTACGTCATAAACGAAGGAAGGAAAGTGGGAATTTCCATTCACGAAACCTAGGTGTCTCGCCCTAAGAAATATAGTGCCTGCGCGCTTCCCGGACGGACAGCAAACGCGCCTTTATTTAGGGCCGGTCTTTTTTTTGGGCTAATCAGCTCTTTCAAGAAGGCAGACACAAGGAGTATGTGGCAGGTTTCACAAAAATGGGACCCAATGATAACTTGAACTCTTCAATTAATCTTTCTCAAAGTCTAATTAATGAATCTTCTTAACATTTGGTCTATGTACAGCTTTGACATCGCAGATATAAAAAACATAATATTGTGAAATTTGCTTTTAATTTGTGTGTTTTGTGAACATTTTTTGGGTGCTAACGTCAACAATTGAGACCGCTGGCATTTTCTTTTAATAAGTCCATTTTCACCGGAAGGTAGGTGAAGTCGATCTTTTTTATTCTGTTTTCTTCAATTCCACGTGAAAGAGAATTGTTCAAAGGAAAATTTAATGTCCAATTTTTAAAAATCTTTTGCAGTGATCACGCAAGACAGGGTTCAGATTTTCGTCATTATGTAACAACTGTGGTCTACAAATGAACACACAGTAAGAGCTGAAAAAAAAGATTGAAAAATACACAGAAGTGCCGTTTTATGATCTGGAGTGAAAGAAAACGTATTTCTACAGCCATTTATCCTGCAAAAGACACGAAAAAAAAAAATCATATGTAACTCTAAATGAGAGTGAGAATATCATGAAGACTACTAGTGGTCTGCGTGACCCACATCCCGCACAAATTTTTCTTCAATCTGAATCTAATAACAGTAATATCGCGTCGAGCTATTTTCTTGTTGTTCATCTTGTGAAAGACTATTGAGAAATCATTCAATTTTTGTTTTTAAACTGTCCGGTCGGCTTTGCGGAATAATTTGCTTTGAATGTCTTCCTTATGGGCGCCCGCTGACGCCTGCACAAAAATGTGGACGATGAGCGACCATCAGAAAGGAGACTGATCAGGTTAGATTCAAGACCGTCTCAGGTTAGATTCGGTTGCATTAGCAAAACCTGCTTTGGCTTATCGTGAGTGAAACTTATGTAAAGAAGTCCGGCAATCAATAGGCTTTCATGATTTATTACGTCCTAACAAATAAAGACTAGATAATTGGTTTAGAAGTCCATTACAACGATAGTAACTCTACGTCTCCACTATGCACAGTCTTCTTCGCATAACAATACAATATTACTAAAAACGCATTTAAACGAGAGAGAAAATAATGCTAACAGCACAGGTTCAAGTAGAGATTTGTCAGCCACCACTCCTATCCTGTCTCATTTTCCGCGAAGCAATTATCGATCGATAAAGACACAAGTTTGTTCTTGTCTAGTAGTGGGGCGCCTATGTGACTGTAGATAGTCGGAGAGGGGGAAGTGATGACGGGAGGGGGAAAGAACCATTGTCGTCAAAAGCATTCTTTCGACCATTGTCGTCAAAAGCATTCTTCGGTGAGGGTTTTGTTGCTGGTGTCTTTTTCCTCTCTCCCCACCTCTTTTCTCTCCATCCCTCTCTATTGGCAAATCTCGGCCTATACGTATCGCATCCTCACTCGCTATATAAGTGGTGAAGTTTACTGTACCGGTGTCAGCAGAATGGCATATGACCGATAAGCCCGTAACACTAACACGTAATAAGGATAGTATAAAGGCATACAATCACAGAATTTTACAAAAACGGGACAAAAAAAGCATGGTTTTCATCCATCAACACGTTCCGAAACACGCGAGTCACCTGATCAACGGTAAGGCACCGGCCGTGGACTCATTGAGAACTAGGAAAAGTCAGGAAACTCTCGAAACCAGATGCCCAAGCATTATGTCACTAAATAAACGCCAGGAAACGTCAGTCGACAGACCTGTGCAGTTCTGCGTAACATTGCATCACTGGCATTGACCTAGAATTTTGTTATGCTATGCCCCTTGACTGAAAAACATGACTTTTAAAAAGCTAATTTACTCGCCTCACAGTCCTTTGCTAGCTCTTAAAGTCATATATCTGGAATCCCCAGGTTCTAAGCTTTAACATGGCATATATCACTTGTAAGAAATATAACATGTACATTTTGACAAAAGAGGGAATTGGGATGGACCATTTTGTATTGTAATTTGAAATCGAACCTTATTTAGACACATTAATCCATAGATCCTAAGATTAGTGAATTTTAGATCTACCTCTAGCTAGATCTAGATCTAGATACATATCGGAGGACAATTTTATTAATCATGCGCAATTATGGGTCTCAAGTCTCCGTCATCGAGAGAACATGCGAAATCTCACGTGAGAAATTATCTTCACAAAATGAACAAAATCATCGAATGCGAGGACGAAGCCGGGTCAGCACTGATAGGGTTATTCCCAGCAGATGCACAACTCATATTATCTTAATCGAAAGGACACGTCTTTGTTGGCGTTCGTGAAAATGTTTTATGTTCAAACCTAGAACAAAGTATTGTATAAACCATGTAACCAATATTACTTACACTGCGTTGCTTGAAGAGTTCATATTGATATCCGCCATTCATCAAACATGCTCACCGAAAGTGTGAGCTTGTGCGCATGCCTTTGTTGTTAAAAATATGGATTTAATACTTCCAGAAAATTCTGTAAACGAAAATAATTATTGTTTTTCATTGAGCTTTTTCCAGTGGTTTGGGGATATTTGCACCACCTGGTGCAAATATTCACTTCGAAAATATTAATCAAATTTTGGTTTTAAAATGATGTGTTTAATTCTGTTTTAGGTCATTTTATACTATTTTGCAATCCTCCATGTTATTCATTTTTCTATACAATAGACTATCATCAGCGAAAAGTCCTGGTTTGGTACATGATGAGATGTTTTGGTCAATATCGTTGATACGTATTAAGAAGAATAAAGGACTTAAGACAGTTCCACGTGGAATACCTGCAAGCACTGGTTTGGGATTTGATTTAACACCTTCAACAATTACTTTTGAGTGCGCTCCAAAAGAAACGATTTGACCCAATCAAGAAGAGACCATACCCACCATCCAATCTACTTTGTCAAAAGCCTTGAGAAACCTAGGATAGGAGAATGGCCTCCTGGTGGAACATGATGTAAAGTCGGTTAGCCTGCACTTGTACGGGGTGGGGTAGAGTGAGAATCGGCCTATAAATCAATTTCTATGAATACTATGATGATAATGTTGATGATGATAACGCGCATGATGATAATGCAGATGATGATGGTGATTTTGGTGGCGGTATTGGGGTGGTGATGATGATGATGCTAATGATGATGTGATGGTGGTGGTGATAGTGCTGATGTTAATAACAGTGATGATGATAGTTATGAAGCGGCGAAAGTGGTGATGCTAATAATGTTGTTGATAATGTTGACGATGCTGATGATTGTGATGATGATGGGTGGTAGTGGTGGGTGATGTTGAAAACGTGAAGATGATGATGATGATTGTGATGATGATGGAGCATTGATGATGATGATGGGGATGATGATGATGGTGGAGGTGGTGATGATGATGAGGATTGTGGTGGTGGTGATGGTAGTACTGGGAATATTGATCATAGATGTTGTGAGGGTGATGGTGGTTAGTGATGATGGTGACGGTAGTTGATCGTGGTGGTGATGGTAATTATGATGGTGGTGGTGGTGATGTTAATGATGGTGGCGGGATGATGGAGGTGTTAATGATAATGGTGGTGGTGTTGGTGATGATGGTGATTGTGGTGGTGATGGTGGTGGTGGTGATAGTGATAATGATGGTATGGATAGTAGTGATAATGGTGATGGTAAATTGTGGTTGTAATAATAATGGTGATGATGATGATGATTAGGTGTTGTTGTGGTTTTGGTAATGGTAATGCTGTGGTTGAGAGGGATGCGATTGGAGTGGTGGTGGTGCTGATGATGGTGGCGGTGATGAGGATAATGATAATCATTATCATGATGATGGTAGTAGTAGTAGTACTAGTAGTAGCAGTAGTAGTTGTAGTGGTAGCTGTGGTGGGCATGATAATGATGACGATGATGATGATGGTGATGATGATGATGATGATGATGATAATGGGGATGATCATGACGATGACGGTGCGACCGAAAACGTCTGATAAACACGCTATTGGTTCCATTGTCCATAACTAAAATGAACAGTATGTCCGACGGGAAATGCCTAATAAACATGCAATCGTTTTTTTATACGGGTACTCGGTGGTCCAGAGGCAAGGTGCCGACCTCTCAACCAAAAGGTCATGGGTTCAAGTCTCGATGGTTGAAAAATGTTCTCGAGTTTTTCGAGTATAACACACTCACTCCCATGGTCTAGGTAGGGAGCTCGACACCTAGTCCCATAAGAGACGGACGATAAAAAGGAGATCCCTTGTGCAGATCACAATACTCTGTGCACGTTAAAGATCCATTGGTTGTTAACAGGGCAGTTGGGGAAAATTAACGATTACATTAGTTGAGGATGGGTAAAAATGAAGTCAAATTCTTGTTTATAACTATCATGAACAATCTGTCCGGTGATAAACGTCTGGTAAACATGCTGTTGGTTTTTTTATTGTCCATCACTAACGTGAACGGCTTGTTCGTTGAAAGAATCCCCCATCAGAAAGACAACTATTGGCTTTTTTCCCTAATCAACTTGAACGGTTTGTCCGAAGGGAAACATCTGATAAACACATAATACGAAGGAGCCACAGCGGAGTGAAGTCAAAAGGCGAAAAATGACACTAAGTTAAGTGACAACTCCACTAATAAAGACAGAACAAACACGTGACGTTTTGGGTATAACCCTTCGTCAGACAACAAACAAGAAATGTCTAGAATCTAGATCTAAGTACTTACCTCAGGCATCACACAATGTGATGTCAGAAGAAAAACAGAAAGGAGAAAGAAAGAAAGAAAAAGACAGTGATGATAAGAAGCGTAGTAGAGAGGATGTGAAGAATGAGCAAGAATGGTAGGTTCAGATCTAGAATGAAATAAAAATATGAAAAATAAGTAAGTAATAAAATGTGAAGGAGAGAGAGAGATAGAGAGAAGGAAAGAAATATATATATATATATATATATATATATATATATATATATATATATATATATATATATATATATATATATATATATATATATATATAGAGAGAGAGAGAGAGAGAGAGAGAGATAGATATAGAGAGAGAGAGAGAGAGAGAGAGAGAGAGAGAGAGAGAGAGAGAGAGAGAGAGAGAGAGAGAGAGAGAGAGAGAGAGAGAGAGAGAGAGAGAAAGAGAGAGAGAGAAAAAGAAAAAAAAAGCAGGGAAGAAAGAAAGGGAGAGAGAGTGTGAGTATGGAAAACAAGAATGAAAAATAGGATAACTATAACACTAGACCTATATCTCACTGGGTCTACAATGAAGAAATGATAGAGAATGAATGAAGGAAGTATCAATCAAGGCAAAAATTTGCACTATTTCTCTCCTCTCTATTTCATTCTCAGCTTTAATTACTTACTTATTTTCATATTTTTATTTCATTCTAGATTTGAACCTTCCATTCTCACTCATTCTTCATATCCTCCTACTACGTTTCTTGTCATCACTGTCTGTTGCTTTCTTTCTTCCTCCTTTCTATTTTTCTTCTGACATCACATTGTGTGATGCCTGAGGTAATACCTAGATCTAGATACTAGATATTTCTCGTTTGCTGTCTGGCGAAGAATCATACCTGAAACGTCACGTGTTTCTTCTATCTGTTAGTGGAGGTGTCACTTAGTGTCATATTTCGTCTGATAGTGATAAACACACTATTAGCTTCGTTGTCAATAATTAACGGGAGTGATCTATCAAATGTAGTACGTCCTATAAACACATATTGATGCCTTTGTCCATAACTAACAGGAATGATGTGTCAGGCGGAGTACGTCTGATAAACACACTATTGATGTCGTTGTCCATAACTAACAGGAATCATGTGTCAGACGGAGTACGTCTGATAAACACACTGTTGACGCCTTTGTCCATAACTCAACAGGAACAATCTGTCGGAGTACGTCTGATAAACACACTGTTGACGCCTTTGTCCATAAATTCAACAGGAACAATCTGTCAAATGGAGTACGTCTGATAAACACACCGTTGACGCCTTGTCCATAACTAACGGGAACAAACTGTCATCATCAGAGTTGACGCCTTTTGTCCACAACTAACAGGACCAATTGTCAAACGTAGTACGTCTGATAAAACAAAACTGTTGACGCCTTTGTCCATAACTAACAGGACCAATTGTCAAACGTAGTACGTCTGATAAACAAAACTGTTGACGCCTTGTCCATAAACTAACAGGACCAATTGTCAAACGTAGTACGTCTGATAAACATACTGTTGACGCCTTTGTCCATAACTAACAGGACCAATTGTCCATAACTGTGACCAATTGTCAAACGTCTGATAAACATACTGTTGACGCCTTTGTCCATAACAACTGGAACAATCGTCAAACGGAGTACGTCTGGATAACCATAAGTTGACGCCTTTGTCCATAACTAACAGGATTTATCTGTCAGACGGAGTACGTCTGATAAACACACTGTTGACGCCTTTGTCCATAACTAACAGGATTTATCTGTCAGACGGAGTACGTCTGATAAACACACTGTTGACGCCTTGTCCATAACTAACAGGAACAATCTGTCAAACGGAGTACGTCTGATAACCATGCTGTTGACGTCTTTGTCCATAACTAACAGGAACAATCTGTCAAACGGAGTACGTTCGATAAACAAACTGTTGACGCCTTTGTCCATAACTAACAGGATTTATCTGTCAGATGGAGTACGTCTGATAAACACACTGTTGACAAAACTACTACATGCAATAAGTCAACAAGCAAGAAAGTCGAAACAGGTGCCAGATGACTGAAAAAAGGAACGGTAGTACTAATACACAAGAAAGGATCAAGTATAGAATGATCAAACTATAGAGGATATCATTACTTAACGCATCAGTGAAAGGTATGCCAGTATTCTGAAAATGAGACTATGAAAGAGTAGAGGATCAGATTAAAGAACACCAGAATGGATTTATAACAGAAAGAAGTGGAGAAGACCATACATTTATAATTAGACAAAAAATAGAAAATTCCTTGAGAGAAACATCGATTTGCAACTGTGTTTTATTGACGTAAAAAAGGCATTTGACGCTGTGATGAGGGGCGAAACTATGGCATTCCTTTAAAGAACACAATGTAGAGCAAAATTTAATAGAAATAATTAAAAAATTTTTACACTAAACCAACATATGCAGTGAGAGGATGGAAATGTATCTGAAGAATTTAATGTAGACATAGAAGTAAGACAGGTTGTATACTAAGTCCTCTTTTGTTTATCACATTTATGGATTCAGTCGCAAAGGCATCTTCAAAAATGAAGAAAATGTAAGTATGCGGAAGCTCAAATTAGTAAGTGTAGCAATGGATTTCATTTGCTGATGATTTAGTTCTGTTTGGAAAATCAGAAAGGGATCTTCAGTCGAATATCAACATGATGAATAATGAATTTAATAAAATAGGAATGAGAGTAAATGCAAAAACACAAAAACACAATGCTAGTAACTAGGAAGTAAAATAGAAAATCTTAATTTGGGCAGGAAGAATTAAGAACAAATTCAAAGCTACAATTACCTAGGAGTAATGATTAACTGATCGACTAATGAGGAAAACTAAGACAACAGATCAGCCAGAGAATCCAAAAGGTAATGGACAATATATAACCATATAGGAAAGGCATTTATAGGTAAACAAGACTTGTCAACAAAAACCACAATGGCAGTATACAACACAGTTTATTGTCCTACTCTCCCTATGGCAATGGAACTTGGACCTTAGACAGTAAGGAATACAGTAGAGTATAAGCATCTGAAATGAAATATCTATGAAAAGTAGTAAGGAAAACCAAAGAGAGAAAATCAGAAATATAACAATAAGAGATCAAACCAAAGCGGATGGCATAAAACTAAGATAGAAACAAATCAACTGAGATAGTTTGTGCACATAATCAGAATGAATGACATAGAATAGCTAAATCAGTATACAGTGCTTAAACTCAAGGTGAAAGACCAAAATGGCAGACCTTAGAGAAATCAGAAAGAATATATAAAAGAGGAATTAAAGCAAAGAAATTTTACTTTCACGGAAGGAAACAGAAAATGTCAGGACAGGGCAGCCTGGAAAAAGGTCATTTCTGGGTATTTAAAACCATACACCAGAAGGTAGAATGGGAGCTGATAAATAAATAAAGAAATGTTTCTTTGTCTATTATTAACGTGAAAATCTGTCAGACGGAGTACGTCTGATAAACACACTATTTGTTTCTTTGACTATCACTAACAGAGACAATCTGGCTGACAGAGTACGTCGGATAAGCACGCTATTGGTTTCTTTGTCCATCACTAACAGTGGATAATCTGTCAGACGCATTACGTCTGACAAACTCAGTATTGGCTTCTTTGCCCATAATTAACAGGAACAATCCGTCAGGACGGAGTACATCTGATAAACATATTAATGGTTTGTTTGTCCATAATTAACAGGAACGATCTCTCAGACGAAGTATGTCTGATAAACACACTATAGGTGTTTTTGTCCATTACTGACAGGAATGATCTGTCTGACGGAGTACATCTGATAAACACACTATTGATTTCTTTGTCCAAAATTAACACGAAGGATCTGTCAAACGTAATACGTCTGATAAACATGCTATTAGTTTCTTCGTCCATCTCTAACAGGAACGATCTGTCAGATGGAGTACGTCTGATAAACAAGCTATTAGTTTCTTTGTTCAGAATTAACAGGAACGGACTGTTAGACAGCACACGTCTGATAAACATGCTATTAGTTTCTTTGTCCATAATTATCAGGAACGAACTGTCAGACAGAGGACATCTGATAAACACATTATTGGTTTCTTTGTCCATAATTAACACGAATGATCTGTCAGACGGAGTACGTCTGATAAACACACTATTGGTTTCTTTGCCTCTCACTTAAAGGAAGGATCTGTCAGACGGAGTACGTCTGATAAACACGTTATTGGTTTCTTTCTCCCACAGTCAACAGGAACGATTTGTCAGACGGAGTACATCTGATAAACAGGCCATTAGCTTCTTTGTCGATCACTAACAGGAACGTTTGCCAGACGGAGTATGTCTGATAAACATACTATTGGTGTCTTTGCCCATCACTATCAGTAACGATCTGTCAGACGGAGTATGTCTGATAAACATACTATTGGTGTCTTTGTCTATCACTAACAGGAACGATCTGTCAGACGGAGTACGTCTGAAAAATACGCTATTAGTTTCTTTGTCCATCTCTAACAGGAACGATCTGTCAGACGTAGTGCGTCTGATAAGAACGCTATTGGTTTATTTGTCCATAATTAACACGAGCGATCTGTCAGACGGAGGACGTCTGATAAACATGCTATTGGTTTCTTTGTCCATCATTAACACGAGCGATCTGTTAGACGGATGACGTCTGATAAACATGCTATTGGTTTCTTTCTCCATAATTAACACGAGCGATCTGTTAGACGGAGGACGTCTGATAAACATGCTATTGGTTTCTTTGTCCATAATTAACACGAGCGATCTGTCAGACGGAGGACGTCTGATAAACATGCTATTGGTTTCTTTGTCCATCACAAAAAGGAACAATCTGTCAGACGGAGTAGTCTGATAAACACACTATATTGATGCCCTTGTGCATAACTAATAGAACCAACTGTCAGATAGACTACCGTCTGATAAACCTACTACTGGTTTCTTTGTCCATAATTAACAGGAATGATATGTCAAACGAAGATAAACACGTTATTGTTTTCTTTATCGATAATTGATACGAACGATCTTTCAGACGGGTACATTTGATAAATACATGATTGGTTTCTTTGTCCACATTTAACAGGAACGATCTGTCAGACGGGGCATGTTTGAGAAATACACTGTTGATTTTTGTGTTCATACTTAACAGGAACGATCTGTCAGACGGAGCATGTTTGATAAATACACTATTGGCTTTTGTCTATCACTAGCAGGAATAATCTGTCAGACAGAGTCGGACCGACACATTTCTTGATCGACACACTATTGGTTTCGTTTTTGTCCATAATTAAGAGGAACCATCTGTCAGATGGAGTACGTCTGATAAACACGCTTATCGTTTTTTTTGTCCATCACTGACAGGAAAAATGAAGGTTTATCAGACGAGTGACAGATTCTGATAAACACGCTATTGGTTTCTTTGTCCATAATTAATAGGAACGATCTGTTAGATGTAGTACGTCTAGCTTGGACAACGACTTCAATATGGACAACGACGTGTTTTCAATGAACAACGAGTGTGTTTATCAGAGGTATCCACCGACAGATCGTTCCCTTGTGTTTATCAGACGTACTCCGTCTGACAGATCATTTCGTTAGTTATGAACAACGACATCACTAGTGTGTTTATCAGACGTACTCCGTCTGACAGATCATTTCTGTTAGTTATGAACAACGACATCACTAGTGTGTTTATCAGACGTACTCCGTCTGACAGATCATTTCTTGTAGCTATGGACAACGACATCACTAGTGTGTTTATCAGACGTACTTCGTCTGACAGATCATTTCCTTGTAGCTATGGACAACGACGTCAATAGTGTGTTTATCAGACGTACTCCGTCTGACAGATCATTTCTGTTAGTTATGAACAACGTTAGTGTGTTTATCAGACGTACTTCGTCTGACAGATCATTTCTTGTAGCTATGAACAACGACATCACTAGTGTGTTTATCAGACGTACTTCGTCTGACAGATCATTTCTTGTAGCTATGAACAACGACATCACTAGTGTTTATCAGACGTACTTTGTCTGACAGATCATTTCTTTTTAGTTATGGACAACGACATCACTAGTGTGTTTATCAGACGTACCTTGTCTGACAGATCATTTCTTTTAGTTATGGACAACGACATCACTAGTGTGTTTATCAGACGTACTTCGTCTGACAGATCATTTCTGATACTTATGGACAACGACATCACTAGTGTGTTTATCAGACGTACTCCGTCTGACAAACCATTTCTGTTACTTATGGACAACGACATCAATAGTGTGTTTATCAGACGTACCCGTCTGACAAACCATTTCTGTTACTTATAGACAACGACATCAATAGTGTGTTTATCGTGACGTACTCTTGCATGACAAATCGTTCCCGTTTGTTATGGACAACGACATCAATAGTATGTTTATCAGAAGTACTCCGTCTGACAGTTTGGGGTGAATAGTCATTATCATGATCACAACAATCATTGGAAACTCGTCCAACTAATATTCATTCCTTTCAACAAACTTTGTAGTGTCAGCGTTGTTTGGTCCTTAAGCCACCTGGGAAATCTTTTGCGTTTCGGCGCAAGTGGTAGTATTGTGAGTTTGTAATCATGACGGTTCAACGCTCCAGCCTTGTTGTTTTCCCCACGACTTTGTACTCTATAGAAATGCAACACTCCGCTATCCTCACTTGACAGGTAAATCAGTTCCTTCTTGTAACCAAAGACGGATCTTGTCAGAGCGTTTGTTTGAAGCGCCCAACAGGCAACTGTAATGTACACTTCCAATTGAGTTCAGAACTTTGAATGATGGTCCTGCTGGGAGATAAATGATGCTGTTGGTGAATCTGAATGTATGCTGGGATACGGACTATAAATCATCCATCTTTATTTTTAAGTCGAATAGGGTAACGTCGAATAGGGAAAGTCGAATATGGTGTATAATGTCGCTGCTGGAATACTTTACACTCATTAAAAAAGATATAGCAACGCCAATATAAATTGTCAAAATTATTTGCATGCAAATCATTTATTTGGAAAACAACTTCCAGTATGCAGATAGTAATCTAACGGGTTTTTTAAATTTTACAACGAGTAGTAGGGGGCGACGAAGAAACAAAATTGTGTTAGTAAAACAAAACCAGTCCCAGACCATTTCAGCTGAATTCCATGACTGAGGCTTTGTAGCCTATTAGTTGTTTTCTGTAAAAGAAGGCCCTCGCTGAAAGTCAAAATGCCCTTGTGGATTGCAGCTTTATACTTTGATATACATATACAATGTACCAATCTAAAGCTTGAGAAGGATATTGAGATAGGCGAACTAACAATATGTATAATATTGTATGAGCTAAGGGATTGAATTTCTAATCAAATGTCAGCCCTCCACATTCAAGCACAGCAGACACACCAATCCCGCTGCCCGTTCGTGAATACTACGAGATATATACGGACATAAATAGATAATATTCCCACAGTATAAATTTTGGGGTAAAGAAAGTGGTGCTTTGGCATAGCTACAAAGGGACTGATTTGTCATAGCTACAGTTTTGGACTGGATTTGTCATAGGTAGAGATTTGTCAGGCGTGTCATAGTTACAGCTTTGGACTGGCTTGGACTGCCATAGGTACAGATTTGGACTGATTTGTTATATGTACAGTTTTGGACTGGCTTGTCATATGTACAGCTTTGGACTGACTTGTCATAGGTACAGCTTTGGACTGGCTTGTCATAGGTACAGCTTTGGACTGGCTTGTCATAGGTACAGTTTTGGACTGGCTTGTAATAGGTACATCTTTGGACTGGCTTGTCATAGATACAACTTTGGACTGGCTTGTCATAGGTACAGCTTTGGACGGGCTTGTCATAGGTACAGCTTTGGACTGACTTGTCATAGCCACAGTGTTGGACTGGCGTGCCATAGCTACAACGTTGGGCTGGCTTGTCATAGTTACAGATTTGGACTGATTTGCCATAGGTACAGATTTGGACTGGATTTGTCATAGGTACAGCTTTGGACTGGCTTGTCATAGGTACAGATTTGGACTAGCGCGCTTGCCATAGGTACAGATTTGGACTGGTTTGCCATAGGACAGAATGGACTGATTTTGTCATAGGTACAGAATTGGACTAGCGCGTCATAGCTACAGCTTTGGACTGGCTTGCCATAGGTATCGGACTGATTTGTCATAGGTACAGAATTGGACTGATTTGTCATAGCTACAGCTTTGGACTGGCTTGTCATAGGTACAGAATTGGACTGATTTGTCACAGCTACGGCTTTGGACTGGCTTGTCATAGGTACAGCTTTGGACTGATTTGTCATAGCTACAGCTTTGGATTGGCTTGTCATAAGTACAGATTTGGACTGGTGTGTCATAGCTACAGCTTTGAACTGTTTTGCCATAGGTACAGATTTGGACTGATTTGTCATAGCTACAGCTTTGGACTGATTTGTCATAGCTACCTATTTGAACTGGCTTGCCATAGTACAGCTTTGGACTGATTTTCCATAACTACATCTTTGGGTTGGCTTGCCATATAATTTGTGATCTAGCTGGTAATGGGGCAATTGAAAAGATAATAAATAGCAGAATCAGAAATAAATGAAAGCAACACACAATCACACCCACACACACGCACGCGCGTGCACACACACACACACACACACACACACACACACACCTACACTTACACACACACACATATGCACATTCACTTGTGTTCTTAGATATTTGTTTTAAGTGAAAATGTAGGTTATCAACATTCATCTGACATGGAAGACCTACATTATGTCCCCTCAAAATAA
This sequence comes from Doris montereyensis, assembly GCA_037039925.1. Lineage (NCBI taxonomy): Eukaryota > Metazoa > Mollusca > Gastropoda > Nudibranchia > Dorididae > Doris > Doris montereyensis. The sequence continues at coordinate 129,282 of JAXRKP010000028.1, forward strand.
TTGGAATTTAGGTGACATCAAATGTGTTTAAATAACATCCTGATTTTTTGCGGGGACTGATGAAATAGTATTCATTTGAAAGCAGAGAGCCAATGTTAACTGATAAATATTTAACGTTTATGACAAAAAAAAAGACAAATTATTCAAAACAAGAGTTAATAGAGGAACTCCTGTTCACTGTTTTCAAAGAAAAGGGTTGACAAAGGTGGAGTTGTTTTGGAAGAGAGTTTGTTTTTCTTGTTTTTGGCGTTGTTTTGTTTTTTTGTGTTTGGTGCTTCTTGTAAGCTGGTATGTTGGCAATGGGTTTTACGTTCATTTAATTTTTGATTGTGCGTAGGCTGTCGGGTTTGGGTTTTGTTGTTATTGTTGTTAATTTAATGACTTATTTGAGGACATTGTAGTGCAAAAATCCTTAATCACAATGGCAACCTACATTGAACTCTATTTTTCTTTAAATGATATGGGTCAGGTCGGCAAGAGTATGGACGAGCTTGATTCGGCTCATAGCGGAAGACCAGGTGACTTTGTGGACATCAGGCGACATATCATTGTCATCACTGTTCATAATTGATTCCTTCCGTTTATCAAAGGAACCCATTTCGCTGGAGAAAGACATTTTTTTGCCTGCACCCTTGTTTCGAAGTGAGTTAACGTATTGCGTGGCTTCTAGCATACTGGATCGTCTAAGCTGTCGTTGGTGTCTTCTTTGTAGGGCCACACCGCGATCCACGTAATCCTTGCCAGTCAATTGTGCAGCCCCAGAAACACCTTTGCAGGATAAGTTTGAGATTTCGGCTTTGAAGGTTTGGGAAGCAGCAATAGAATCGTTTTTTTCTGTATTGTTTTCATCCAAACTACCATCGCGTATGTCTCCATGGGAAAACCCTGCTGAAAGTGTATGCGTGTGCTCAGACTCGATCCCAGAGTCCGTAATGGAAAGACTGGCAACACGTTCCTCATTGGATCTCTGTGCTGTAATTGGAGAAAGACCTAAACTATCTTTACTGGAATCGGTTTTGTTGTTACCATAACCATACTTCATAGTATAAAACACGGAGGAATAGGTTGTGAGACTTAAGTTTGTTTCACCGGTAGGCTTCGGTGGGATTTTTTAATCCCAGCTCTTGCTGCAGGATGTCTTTGGAATTTTCTGCCGTAATGATATCCTCCGAGATACCGTGGCGAGAAGCAAGCTGGTCGACGAGGGAGAACAACTGTTTAGTTTTAAGGCCGTGGTGAAGCTTAGCAATGTCCCCAAAAGAGACCCCTTTGCTTACGTTACTCTTTTTAGACTTAGATGCTTTGATATCTTCGGTGATCTTCGGGTGTGGGTTAGCATCCGTCGACATGGGATCGAGCATCCTGTCTTTATGAGGAAATGGAAAAACAGGGGGCAACGATATCTCACGTAGAGCATCTTCACTGTTAGCCAGGCTCTGAAGGCTCATTCCACCAGTTGCAGGTGTTGTTGGAATCAGCTCTTGCTTTATCAGGAAGGGCCATATTACCTGATATAATAGCAGATTCTTGTTCGTTCTGAAGGGACAATGTTTGATTGTTCGATTCATATTCTGAACCAAGCCCTTCTCTGTCTGGCCTGTCAATTGCCTTGAAATACGCGCTACCTGTACGGATGAGTCCATACTGTCCTTCAAAGAGACGCTTTTTCATTTGAGGATCCACGTTGTTCTCATCCGTCAAACCTTTCAAGTCTCGCTCTTCATCTGAGCTGTCAGACAACAATGAATAAGTGTCATCTCCTTCTTCGCCATGGAAAGCGTCCTGCACAACTCTTTCCGATGACTGGATTTTGCCAGATCCGATCACAAACCGTCTCTCTCTTTCCCAACACCTCTCTTCTTTTTGCTCCCTGCGCCATCCTTATCGTTTTTGTTAATTTTTTCCTCGGTTTAACGTTCGGTGCCTTCAAAAGGCTTCTACCTGAGATTGAAGAGCTCTAGGGTGAGTTAAACTGGATTCATTGGCGATTGGCCCCCTCTGTCTTGCTGGTAAAAGTATTGTGGACTCACTGGGGCTATCGTTGCTTGCCTTTGAGATACTTTCTCCTCTCTGTGAAATCTCTCTTGGAGACGCAGGTCCGCGTCATCATCAGGATGTGTGTTTGCAATCCATCCAAATTTGTACGGTTTCCGGTTTAAAGCGTTGTTTCCATCTAATTTTCGTCTGTAGCCTCGCATGCATCGACGAAGTTTTTCTGTTCCCTCCTGATATTGTTGACAGTTGAATTCATATCGCGTCTGTAATATAAAATGAGAAGAAAATGTAGTGATAGATTTAAAATCTATGACTTGTGAATTTGAATACACTATAATAGTATGTCTGTTATAACATGGAAATAGAAAGCTAGCAACGATCTTAGAAGAAAAAAAACCTAGCAAATATAATTACCTGCTCTCTCTCTCTCTCTCTCTCTCTCTCTCTCTCTCTCTCTCTCTCTCTCTCTCTCTCTCTCTCTCTCTCTCTCTCTCTCTCTCTCTCTCTCCTCCTCTCTCTCTCATCTCTCTTATTTCCTCTCTCTCTCTCTCTCTCTCTCTCTCTCTCTCTTTCACACACACTCTCTCTCTCTCTCTTTCTCTCTCTCTCTCTCTCTCTCTCTCTCTCTCTCTTTCTTTCTTCTGCTCTTTCTTTCTCTCTCTCTCTCTCTCTCTCTCTCTCTCTCTCTCTCTCTCTCTCTCACTCACTCTCTCTCACACCACACTCTCGCACTCACTCACTCTCTCACACACACACACACACACACACACTCTCTCTCTCTCTCTCTCTCTCTCTCTCACACACACACACACACACACACACATTCTCGCTCTCGCTTTCTCTCTCTCTCTCTCACACACACACACACACACTCTCTCTCGCTCAGGCTCTCTCTCTCTCTCTCTCTCTCTCTCTCTCTCTCTCTCTCTCTCTCTCTCTCCTCTCTCTCTCCCCCTCTCCCTCTCTTTCTCTCTCCCTCTCTCATATCCCCCCTACACACACACATATATATATATATATATATATATATATATATATATATATATATATATATATATATATATACATATATATTATTATTCGATTATATGTGATGTTTGAACACACACACACACACACACACGCAAACACTTTTAGGAAAAAAACCCAAAGCAAGAGCAGCAACAACACCAACGGCAACCCACCATCGGCCCATTTCCCCACGCTGATATAAATACTTATTCTTCGAGACAGATGATTTGAACATCCACACAATTTGTAAGCACACGCCATGCCATTAGGATAGAAATAAAGTACATGTCCACACAGTCCGTGCCATAAAAATGTACACACAACAAATATTCGCACATTTCCATTCCATAATGATATAAATGTTTGCAGTAAAATACCATAATGATGTAAATACATTGTCATGCACCATTACTATATAAATATATGTACAATACAAATGATCACCCATTCTCATACCTTAACGGTATAAATGCAAATATTCACACGCTCTCATACCATAATGATATAAATACAAATGTTTGACACTCTCATACCATAATGCACTCTCATATCATAATATAAATACAAATGTTCGGACACTCTCATACCATAATGATATATAATAAATACATAAATATACGTATAAATTTGCACACTCTCATATCAAATGATATTACGCACATCTCATACCATAATGATATAAATACAAATGTTTGCACACTCTCATACCATAATGATATAAATAAATACAAATGAATATAAATACAAATGTTTGCACACTCTCATACCATAATGATATAAATACAAATGTTACACTCTCATACCATAATGATATAAATACTAATATTTGTATACTCTGCACACTCTCATACCATAATGATATAAATACAAATGTTCTCATACCATAATGATATGAGTACTTCGCACACTCTCATACCATAATGATATAAATACAAATGTTTGCACTCTCATACCATAAATACAAATATTCGCACACATACCATAATGATATAAATACAAATGTTTACACACTCTCATACCATAATGACATAAATACAAATGTTTGCACACTCTCATACCATAATGAAATGAATACAACTTTTAATGTTTTCACACTGTCATAGCATAATAACATAAATACAAATGTTTGCACACTCTCATACCATAATGACATAAATACAAAATGTTTGCACACTCTCATACCATAATGACATAAATACAAATGTTTGCACACTCTCATACCATAATGATATAAATACAAATGTTTGCACACTTTCATGCTCTCATAACGAGACGATAAATACAAATATTCACACACTCTCATACCATAAATATGAGTACAAATGTTCGTACATTCTCATACCACAATGATATAAGATCTAAATACAAAATGTTCGCACACTTTCATAACCCCAGCAATGACATAAATAATGATATGAGTTTTTTTACACTCTCATACCATCTCATACCATAACAATGTAACTGTCTGATATAAATAGTATAAATGTTCGCACACTCTCATACCTTAATGATACCATAATGATATAAATACAAATACAAATGTTCGCACACTGTTCATATCATAATAATATAAATACAACACTCTTATACCTTAATGATAAATACAATAAAATATTCTCACACTCTCATACCATACTAGTATAAATACATTATAAATGTTTGCACACTCTCATACCATAATAGTATAAATACAATGCAAATGTTCGTACACTCTCATACCACAATGATAGATTTCTAAATACAATAACCTTGTTCACACACTTTCATAAAACAGCAATGTCAACAATGATACAAATACAATACTTATTTTCGCACACTCTTATACCTTAATGATAAATACTCATACCATAACAATGTAACTACTTAATAAACAAGTATAAATGTTCGCACACTCTTTACAAACCATGATGATATAAAAATACAATACAAATGTTTGCATGTTCATATCATACTGATATAATTACAATACAAATATTCGCAACACCCCTCATACCATACTAGTATAAATACAATACAAATATTTCCACACTCTTATACCTTAATAACTAGTATAAATACAATATATACCTTAATGTTTATAACAGTAATAATAACTCTCATACCATATACCTTAATGAGTAATAAATATCAATATAAATAAATTGTCCACATTTTAATGATATAAATACAAATGTTCTTTAGACACTCTCATACCTTAATGATATAAATACCATGTTTGCCCACTCTCATACCCTAATGATATAAATACACAATAAATGTTCACACACTCTGATACCATAATGGCATAAATAAAATAATGATATAAATACATACAATACAAATAATGATATAACACTCTCATACCATAATAAGTATAAATACTGACACTCTCATACCATAATGATGTAAATACAATAATACAACACCTCATACCATAATGATATAAAGACATTTCCACACTAGATACAATAACTGTTATCTCTAGATACACATATTCGGACACTCTATACCATAATGATATAAATACAAATATATAAATACATTTTCAAATATTACAAATGTTTGCACATTCTCACTTTATAACTTACCATCATATCTTTTATTTATATAAATATAGATGAACCTTCCATTCTCTTATACCAGGAATGATATTCAAATCCAATCTCATACGATAATAATATTTCAATTGTCGCTTCATACCATAATGATATAAATTCTTCACACCATTATACTTTCTGTTTTTTCAAATGTTTGACTCATACCATAATACTAAAATGTTTGCACTGTCATACCATAATAACATAAATACAAATGTTTGCATGCTGTCATACCATAATGACATAAAATATTCTCGCACATTCTCACTCTCAATAACATAAATACAAAATAATCATACTATAATAATACAAAATGCTTGCACAAATGTTTGCTTACTCTCATGCCATAAATACTATTTCATACATAATGATATAAATACAATACCCATAATACAAATGTTTGCACACTCTCATACCATAATGACATAAATAAATGTTACACACTCTGATATGCCATAATAGTAAGGATATAAACACAATGACTGTTTGAATACTTTCAAAATAAATGTTTCCACCCATACCATAAGGATATGATCATGCATTCATACCACAATGATATAATTTCTAATACAATAACTGTTCACACACTTTCATACCACAGCAATGTCAACACGGTAACGGTACCTTATTTTTTTTGTTGGTAGTACTCATACCATAACAATGTAACTACAATAAATAGTATAAATGTTCGCACACTCGCACAAACCATTTACTTCGATCTTGTGTTCATATCATAATAATATAATTACAATGCCTACCATACTACCTAATACAATACAAATATTTCCACACTCTCATACCATAATTTAAATACAATATAAATTTCCTCATACCATAATAGTGGATCCCATACCAAAATAATATACATATATCAAATATGCCTCCTCTCTACCATAATAGTATAAATCTACAAATATTTCCACACTCTCATACTATAAGAGTATAAATACAATACAAATATTCTCTCATTCTCTCTCTAATCTCAATCAAATCTCTCTCTCTCTCTCTCGCACACTCTCATACCATAATCTATAAATCTGTAAATGTCTCTTACTCTCTGTCTGTCTGTATAAATGTCAAATGTCTGTCTCTCATGCCATAATAGTATAAATACAATTCAAATATTCCCCCACTATCATGCCTAACAGTATAAATACAATACATCTCTCTCTCTCCCATTAGTTTTCTGTTGGTGTGTTTATTATAACTTTACTCTCTTGAAGACGAATCATCATCTTGCCTTTTACCTATGATTTGCACTGAGGATCTCTCAATTGAATCCATATATCAGTATACCTCCCTCTCTCTCTCTCTCTCTCTCTCTCTCTCTCTCTCTCTCTCTCTCTCTCTCTCTCTCTCTCTCGCTCTCTCTCTCTCTCTGTCTGTTCTCTGTCTGTCTGTCTGTCTGTCTGTTCCTCTCTCTCTCTCTCTCTCTCTCTCTCTCTCTCTCTCTCTCTCTCTCTCTCTCTCCCTCCCTCCCGCTCTCTCTCTCTCTCTCTCTCTCTCTCTCTCTCTCTCTCTCTCTCTCTCTCTCTCTCTCGCTCTCTCCTTCTCTCTCTCTCTCTATCTCTCTCTCTCTCTCATTCTCTCTCTCTCTCTCTCTCTCTCTCTCTCTCTTCCCCCTCTCTCTCTCTCTCTCTCTCTCTCTCTCTCTCTCTCTCTCTCTATCTCTATATCTCTCTCATTCTCTCTCTCTTTCTCTCTCTTTCCCCTCTCTCTCTCTCTCTCTCTCTCTCTCTCTCTCTCTCTCTTTCTCTCTCTCTCTCTCTCTCTCTCTCTCTCTCTCTCTCTCTCTCTCTCTCTCTCTCTCTCTCTCTCTCTCTCCCCCTCTCTCTCTCTTTCGGCTCAACTCATATGTCTATAAATACTCCTATTCGGCCAATAGTAGTTGTATGTATATTCAAGTACTGGGCGGTGGACAGGTAAGCACCTGTACAGGAGTAGATGATCCCGCCTCCATGAGTCTCCTGCTGCCTTGCAGGTCGGTCTTTGCTGACCAAAGGCTAACTACATTAGTTCAACACCCACGAATAGCCCAGGTGTCTTTTTCCCAACATTATAGAGTGCTTTTCCTCACTCGACTTTGGTGTGAATGATTATCAAGCTATAAGAAGATGAAAAAATAATTGTCAAAGTGTTAGTACGGAGCGCTTAAAAGACTGCCATACTGTGTGTTCCCCATAAGTTGAGAAGAATTGAATGAAATGGCCTGCTGGGGGATAAGATAAATGGTGTACAGTTGGTGAATCTGCATTTGGTGGATATATGGACTATAAATGCACATTTCATCTTTATCTCTGATTTGAATCATTGTAAAGAAGAGAAAAGTTAACGGATTAAAAAAACAAAATCAAAGTCTTCTTATCTCCACTCAAAGACCTAACAAAAATAGGAGCAAATAAAATAACTCCTGCAAAGACAAACAAACGAACAAACAAATACACAAATAAACCTTGCCGGGTCAAACATCACAATGATTCGTACCTACAGGAACCCTTCAATCTTTTGACAAAGACGTTTACCTGTAAGTGTTCACCGCTCGACGGTAGAGATCTCGCTGCAAGCCACATTTAGTCACCAGTGACTTTGTTGGCTTCACTCTGGTTCTTCTTAATTCCCGGAGCAAACAGTGGGGTCCATACCTGAGGTCCTGATACTAGCACGTCTAGATCTACCCTTCCAGATGCTGACTTTTCCCAAACTTGACAAGCCACCGTGAATGGAATTAGTGGTTTCTGGCTTGAAGAAAAGGACCACAAAAAAAAAAGAGGTGCCGGGGTGATTAGAGGGATTAAAGGAAAGCAAACTAAATGAGTTAAATGTTTGCCGTTGTGCTCGAGAAAAGTCTTAATGGCTGTTGGGTAATACATGGAATGGAAAATGAAAGTCACAACCATTTAGGAAAGAGCAGGTGTATGCTACTTAGGCACTGTATCTAATGTTAAATCGATTTAGGCTAAAAATTGCTGTAACAGTTACAAATACACAACACCATAGATGCTGGACACAGTGCCATTCGATTTACAGTCCGACAACAGTGGGAATTGGTGTCTATGACACCAAGAAAGCCGTAACTGGATTGCCGCACCTTTAGTACGATGACGTATTTTTTGGCGATATCACATCTTTCAATCAATGATTACATTGTTTCACTGACAACGTACATTTAGTCTTTAACACATTATCATCAATCAAAAATACTTCTTCAACATCATTCGGATTTGTACATATATATACATAGTATCTGATTACAGACATACAATACTATATATATATATATGACACAGTGCCATCTGATTACGGACACACAACACTATATATATATGACACAGTGCCGTCTGATATATATATATACAACAGTACGGTAAGATTGCATTCAGTTGAGGTCTACATAATACAGGCGTTACCCACGAAAGAAATTAGTCTAGATCTGGCTCTAGGTTCGCTTTGATTGATAATACACTAAGGCAGTAGAGCAAACAGTGATCGTGACATAGTGGTAAAAAAATATTTTTTAAGTCAAACGCCAGTTTAGAATTCAATGTTTTCTATGATACAATGATGGCACCAAGAGAAATCAGTTGGTGGTTTTAATTTTTTAAAACTTAAGAGCACAGAATTAATCAATTAATGGCTGTTGGGAAAGCATTTTATTTCTCTAAAAGAAAAAGGCACATCTAAAGGCCATTTGTAAACTTAACAGAAAATTTTAACCCAATCAATTGATAAATAAATAAGATGGTTTGGATTACATCTCCGCTTGTTTGTATTTATATTAATACTACGTAGATATACAAGCATGTTAAACCTCAGGTGATATCAAATACATATACCATTATTAGATCGAAGTCAGTATTATTTAAATGAAGACAATCTTGGAACTATTTAGAACCTACATGCAAAGTACATTTACTCTTAGTGGCCTGGAACCAGAGCCATTGAGGCAAAAGACCAACCAACTGAAAATTAGTTAATGTATATTTAAACTATACATTGATTGAACATGAGATAAATAAATGGATAAATAGATATAAATACATAGATAGGTAGAAAGATAGATATACATCAGATAGATATAAGCAAGGGGCAGGCCAGAAAAGAGGTAGGCTAAAATACAAAACTAAAGGTCAACTGTCTGATTTACATTATGTTTCATTATGAATATAGTATTATAATATGGCAGTTATCCATCGTGAACGATCAATCCAATTATTGATTCCCCTCCTCCCTCTCTATATATATATATATATATATATATATATATTATATATATATATATATATATATATATATATATATATATATATATATATATATACATATATCTTTATATCTACCTATCTATCTATCTCTCTACTCTCTCTCTCTCTCTCTCTCCTCTCTCTCTCTCTCTCTCTATATATATAATATATATATATATATATATATATATATATATATATATATATATATATATATATATATATATATAGATATATATATATATATATATATATATTTATATATATATATAGAGAGAGAGAGAGAGAGAGAGAGAGAGAGAGAAGAGAGAGAGAGAAGAAGAGAGAGAGAGAGAGAGAGAGAGAGAGAGAGAAGGAGAGAGAGAGAGAGAGAGAAGAGAGAGAGAGAGAGGAGAGAGAGAGAGATGAGAGAGACAGAGAGGGAGGGAGGTAGGAGAGAGAGAGAGAGAGAGATGAGAGAGAGAGAGAGAGAGGAGAGAGAGAGAGAGAGAGAGAGGAGAGAGAGATCTCGATCTCTTCTGCGCGGCGCTCTACTCTCCTCTTATCTCCTCGCGCTTCTCGCGCACTGCCTTCTCCCTCCATTCTCGTCGCTCTCACCCGTGCACGCAAGCACTCTCGCACTCACGCACTCACTCCTCACGCACCAACACACCGTCCACTCACCCACATTCCCTGCTACAGACTCACACAGCTCTACAGAGGACGCGACTCCCGCACACAAGCAGCTCTCGCACTCTCACACTCACCACCCACGCATGCCACACAATACGCACGCAATCCCTCTCGCACTCACTCACTTACTCACGCTACATCTCTCGCAGCTGCGCAGCACGTCACTCACTCCTCCTCAGACGCGCACAAACTGCGGCACGCTAGAAGTGATAGATAGATAGATACTCTAAATCACCCCACTCACGCACTCAGACCTACGCCCCGCCCGTGCCCGAACTCCACCCACGCACGCACTCCACTCAACGCCCATACAGACATCTACCCATCCATCTACCCATCCATACATCCATCATCTAACCATCTATTCACCCAACCATCCATCCATCCATCCACCCATCTACCCATCCATTTACCCATCCATCCATCCATCTACTCCATCTACCCATCCATCCATCTATCTACCCATCTACCCATCCATCCATCCATCTACCCATCTACCCATCCATCCATCCATCTACCCATCTACCCATCCATCTACCCATCCATCCATCCATCCATCTGCCCATCTATCTACCCATCTATCCATCCATCCATCTACCCATCCATCCACCAATCCATCTACCCAACCATCTACCCATCCATCCATACGAGTCCAAGAACAACACCAAAGACAACAAGAGGCATTTAAACGTACAGTTGATTCATCGACAACCAATAATTTAACCGACAGACTGCTAGTTTTGATTAATCTATATAATTTCATTTTGTCCGAAAGATTCAGACTGTTTCTTCGTTCAACAAGTGATACAAAAACCTAAAAACGCCAACTCTCGTTGAAGTGACAGTTTAACTGGAGTTTCCTAATTGGTCGTTATCACCATCAGTTTAATCATAAACCTATTTGTATTCTTCTCCTCGGTCAACTGACATTTTAATTATAATTATTGAAAAATATAATAATCGGTCAACTGACAGTTTAAAAAACAGACAAAAATCTGGGGTTGATTGTTGATTTGGCGTTTGATTTGTCAGATGCAGATATGGGTCATCAGTTCTCAGTTTAACCAATTCAGACTCTAGAAAAGATTAATCGTTGAACTGACCAGTTTAACCGTCAAAATGGGAATGATTCACCGTTGAACTGAAATATTCTCCTTTAGACGCTAGAGGAAGGTCATCGTTGAATTGATCACATTTGTCGACGATTTTTCTTCCGTTCAGACGAACAGTTTTTATAAACTTTCCTTTCTTTATCAGCTCCCCATTGTACTTCCGGTGTGTAGTTTTAGTTTGCGCGAAATGATCAAACGTCAACAAAACCAAACAAAACAAACTGTTCCTTCCACAAAAGATAAACTTTGCGTTAATGCACTAAATTTAATATCTTTTCTCACTTTCTCTGACGTTTGGGTCGTTGATCACGAAAATCATATTATTTTTTCTGATTTGACCAAAATTTAAGTTATTAGACTGCATTTTAACTCCACCTGCGGCAACATCAAAGAAGTCATCTCAGTTGATTCATTGCTCATCCTTCAGTTCGCCGGCGGAAAAATATTTGGCGGCGCTTAGGTTGTGTTTCTGATTTTATATCTTTAATTTTCTCCCTACCACTTTTCAGATTTATCGAGAAGTTGATAGGATTACTAGCATCCTTTCGAGATCTTTGCATTTGCCGATGAATAAGAGAGCAATACCTTCATCTTTGTTGATAATGCAACTGATGAATAGGCTTGAATTTCAAAAAACAAGAGACAGCCATTCAAAGAAGGGGGAGGGGGGGAGACTGGATAGTCCAGAGGGAAAGTGTCGGCTTCATGTCTGATGTGGGTTCGACTGAATCATTTAAATGTGAGTTTTTCGAGTTAAATCTAGCGTACCCCCCTCCCCCACCCTATAACTGGTCCAGTTAGGTGGATCATTTCCAGCTCCCGTCGGAGACGGAGCATTGTTTTGGAGTTTTTTTGCATTCAGATCACAATACTTTTTAAAACGTTAAAGATTCATGACGTTGATATTTTAAGGAGGTCCCTTTCAAAATTTTCCAAAAAACTAAATCATCAGCAAATGAAAGCATTGAATATTTACTGGTTTGAGCAAATTAAATATATCAAACCACTTCAAATCAAATAAAATAAAATTTTCAAATCCATAAAATCAAATCAAATCAAATCAAATCAAATCAAATCAAATCAAATCAAATCAAATCAAATACATTTCCATAGTTGATCACATTCGGAATTGAATTAAATTTAAGGCTTAATTAAATTTTGGACTCGAATCTTGTTCGATTTTATCGAATTAAATCAAATGTCCCTCAAATCAAATCAAATCTTTTTTAAATCAAATCAAATCAAATCAAATCAATGTTTCAGATTAAATTTTTCAAATCAAATCAAATTAAATCATGTGATCTTGTCAAATCAAACAAATCTGATGTACTCTTCAATCTGAGAGATTGTGTAATTGATGAAAATACTTTCTCCAAGTTTCCATGATTTACCTTGTCACCCTTCATTGTTTCTCCGGGTGTTCTTAATTATCGTATTAGGCATGGGTTTTTTTCAAAGAATCATGCTCTTCATTGCACACCACTGAACAGCGTTTGATTTCCTTGATAGTTTCTTGGAAATCTTGTCCAAACTTCCACTGTTCCTGTTTTGCATTTCCTAACTTCCTCTGGCGATAGTTCATGGCCAACGCACGTTCAATAAAACTATCCTGTCCTCTGGTCTCTTTGTTTGCAAGTGTTTCTTCCAGGCATCGTTGTTTGCTTTGATAAAAGTCCTGACATACCTTTGTGGCACTAGTGTTCTAGAAACATCTCCTTTAATTTGTTTCCTACGAGGCAGGATTTTCGTAAAATGAGGAGTGTTTCTGTATATATCTGTCACATTACTTTATTGAGAAACGTTATCCTTCAAATCCATCTGCCTTTCACTGATAGAGAGTGGTCCTGGATTGGTATATCTGTTTTAATATTGGTTTATTTAGTGATCTATTTTGAGTTCAGTAGCTTAAGTCTCATTTTTAAAGTCTTCAGTCCTTAATCTCAGTTTTGGCTATCACTAGGTGAATCACTAAATAGAGTCCTGATTTTTCTTGCATCCATTGTATTGTAAAAAAAAAGAGAGCTGCTGACTATTATGTAGTCTATGATTGACTTTTCACATCTGTCTTCAATTTACCTAGTATATTTGTGGATATTTTTGCTGGGAAAAATGTGACAGGATTTACCCGAACTTGAGAAAAACTCGAGCCTTCTGGGTAGACAATGTTGACTTTCTATAGACTATTTCCTCCTGAAGTTTGTACATTGGTAACAAGAAATTAATTTCGAAAAAATTAAGAAAAAAAAAGGAATGAGATGACGAAGTTGAATATAAATCAATAAAGAAAATACTTTTTCATTCATAGACTTATATTCATTCATTCCAATAGGACTATTAATAATTTAATTTCTCCCTTTTTGGTTTAAATTTACCTCTAAAACGGTGTGGGTTTTACAAAGCAACTTCTAGGAACTTTGATGCCTTGAACTAAATCAGGAGGGTTCCATCCTGCTCTAGCTCTATCTTTGAATCTACTCCTGAGAAGATTGAAGTATGATTTTGTCCTACATTTTATAGAAATTGTCCCTTTGTTTCGAAGCCAAAATGTCTACTTTGGAATTTGTCCATTTCTTCAGCTAATTCTAACTCCTTTCCATTAATTGCCCTAACATTCCATGTTCCAAAAATCACAGTCCGTGTTCTTTTCCAGAGTCGTCTCCGAAAGTTCAAGCCGGGTATATCATTGTATATATTACTTTGAACCAAGTTGTTTTGATACGTAGGGGATAAGCCCACTGTACCCTAGGTAGATGGTGGGGTTGCCACCTTGAGGCCACACCTACCGGGCCTTGGTATTTTCTGTCAGGGTTAACTGCCGTAGCCTTTAGTCATTCAAGACCAGTCTGCAAGGCAGCAGGTTGTTATTTTTTTTGTCAGGGTTAACTCCTTTAGCCTTTGATCAGCTAAGACCACCTGCAAGGCAGCAGGTTGTTTTATTTCAGGGTCAACTCCCTTAGCCTTTGGTCAGCCAAGACCTGCCTGCAAGGCAGCAGGAGACTTGTGGAGGATCATCTACTCCTCGTACAGGTGCTTACTTGTCCACTGCCCGGATGTAGTTTTTATAAGAAGCGTAATTTTCGCAATTTTGTGAAAATCAGTATTACAATGTCTCCTACATTTTTATTGATAACATTATGTCGATCACTTTTTCTTTATTAAACTGAAAACGAAGCCTGACATTCATTGTAGGGGCAGATTCTGTGAAATTACCCGTGGATGTCTCTCACAATGGTAAAAAAAAAAAAAGTAAGAAAAAAGGAATTTAACCAAAATCTAAATCTCTCAAATTTCCTACTGGATTTGGTCATAATTCTAATTCGCATCAGACACAACATTTAAAAGGACTATTCTGAAGAAAGCTAGGGACACATTTTTATGACTTTTATAAGAAAATCAGGGATTTCTCAGATTACCAAAATTAGATATATATCTAATATTTAGTATTATGAAATTGTTATTATTTTACATGCTATATCATAAGTACGGCAAGTTTACATTTGGTTGGTCAATGTTTGAAGAAAAAAAAAGGTTAAACATTTCCATTTTGTGATTGGGTGTCAAAGGATTAACTAAAAGCTGTGATAGGCCCTATCACACAAATAGGTTTGCTATAAATTAGACATACCTGCATCATGAACATAAAGGTTTATCATTTATTAGCGCAGTCTTCCAAACAGACGTTCAGTCACTAAACCTGCAACCAAAGGAAACCTATTCCAAATCCACTACAACTCGAATGCCAACAGGGGGCAGGCGTGCTTCCACCACGTCCATTCCAGCTCCACACTCTACACTCCCACGCCTGACTTGAATTGCTAAACGTTCCTAGCGTTTTCAACGATGACAGAACAGGGAAGATAATAATAGGCCTCGCTTGTGTGAATTTGAAAGAATCACCAATCGCCAATTCTACAGTTAGTTTGTTATGACCGATGATCCGTTACATGTTTTTTGGCCAGCAAACGAAGGACACGAAGCCACACAATCTGTGTAGCACGTAAAATAGAGCTCTAGTGGGTAACCAGGTTAGAAGAATTCACGCCACAAAGAAAAGACATGAAAAAAAAAAAAT
Organism: Doris montereyensis; assembly: GCA_037039925.1. Lineage (NCBI taxonomy): Eukaryota > Metazoa > Mollusca > Gastropoda > Nudibranchia > Dorididae > Doris > Doris montereyensis. The sequence goes on from JAXRKP010000028.1 coordinate 144,961, forward strand.
TGTATCGATTCCGATATAAAGCATTTACATTACGTTTTAT
>JAXRKP010000028.1:147500-172500 GCA_037039925.1 Doris montereyensis
TGGAGGGAGATCTCTGGGTAAGGTCAAAGAGTAAAGGTAGAAAAAGGTGAGGACCGCTCATCATTATTATGTTATATCGGTGTCCCCATCGAGATTAACTGAACATTTTCCAAGCAAAGGTGTTACCCAGTTCTGTAAAATCCAGCACCTTCTATCAATGGAACCGAACAAAGAACACGAAGAGCGGTGAACACACCAGGCACTGAAAACTGTTCAACACTTTAAAACCTATTATGGTCAAATCAGTCATGCGTTTAATAACAACATGAAAAAGGTCCCATAATGTCATCATGATACGGATACACACCTTTTTACCACACACTGATATTGTCATCGGCATTCTTCAAAACGATTCTTGCTCCTGATGCGTGCATCCATTATTCCACCAGGGGCTATCTGTTAACTCGTTATTTAAATAGTTTAGCTATCTGTTTAGCAATCCATCTATCTATCTATCTATCTATCTATCTATCTATCTATCTATCTATCTATATATCTATCTATCTATGTATCTATCTATCTATCTATCTATCTATCTATCTATCTATCTATCTATCTATCTATCTATCTATCTATCTATCTATCTATCTATCTAATTATCTATCTATCTATCTATCTAATTATCTGTCGATCTATCTATCTATTACATCTATGTATTTATGTATGTATGTATGTATGTATGTATGTATGTATGTATGTATGTATGTATGTATGTATCTATGTATGTATCTATGTCTATCTATCTATCTATCTATCTATCTATCTATCTATCTATCTATCTATCTATCTATCTATCTATCTATCTATCTATCTATCTATCTATCTATCTATCTATCTATCTATCTGTATGTCTATCGATATTTATCTATCTATCTATTTATCTATATGTATATCTATATATTATGTTGCACAGTCCCTCCGATTTCCACTTGCGATTTTGGGAGAGCAGTAATTGAATTGGTTCTGCAATCGGAGTTCCTTCAATTTCCTTTCCTTGCGAGATCCACTTGTGACCCATGGCCCCGTATCCCAAAATGGAGGCACGGTGTGTGTTGACCGTTCAACCTCTGTAGCTCTAGAAGGAAAATATATATTTTTTTTTTACAAAATTTACCCCACAACTGGGAATTCTTCACATTCATACTAGATCTACGTACTTCTGTCGCCAAATTGAAATATGATGATGTCCCAAAAAAAACAACAACATTTGAGCAAAATTCTGCACCAACTTTCCGCTGAGTTGCTTTCAGACCTCCTGACGCCAGGTGGATTTGGTGACCGAAAATGTGATTGTTTTTCTGCTGCATTAAAGTCTAAATCGTCAAGAATTGGCTGTGAAAATGAGGTTTGGGGGGGGGAAGAAGGGGACTAGTTTGGTGTGACTCCGATGGCGGCTAGATATTATGTAGAACCAATTCTGCAAATTGTGAGTAGATCAATATGTGAAAACAGGGAGATTGTGGGAGCCACTGCATTAATTGCAGCCTGAGTATTATCTTGTACCGTGTCGATATGCAATATGTTTTGAATGTTAACCGAACAATCAGCTCTCTCAGTTTCTTAGAAACTATTTGTTTGTATGTCTGTATTTGTGTTCTGTCTTATGTAAAGATATTAAAATCAGTTCTGCTAGAAGGGGAAATGCAATGAAGCACGGATCTGTAAATCAATTACAATTACTCAGGTATATGTTATAGAGATCTATATCAATTGCAGACATAATCAATTGAGTCATATGTCTTACACAATAGGCGATGAAGGAAACAAAAATCCCGTATGCAAGGAATATACATATATATATATGGATATGACGCTAGCCTGACGTAGTCTTTTACTCCCAAGCTAATTCTTGTACCCATTTTTACGCGTGTTAAGCGTCTTTCCTGATGAACACAGCGTCGAACCTAGCTTTGCTAGGGATTCGAACCTCAGATATCATGATCCTAAGTACAGCAACCTAATCACTCGACCACCGACGCCATTAATCTTGTTATAATCAAAATGTGATTTTGGTTTTGTTTTTAATATCACCGCTGCGATGTTCGAAAAGTGTGTATATAATAATGCAGACGAATCATAATTATGTATTACTCTGCAAACGCGTATATGTGTACGTTTGTCCGTGTGTGCGGTGTGTGTGTGTGTGTGTGTGTGTGTGTGTGGGTGTGACATATTTACGTAGAACCGACTGATCCTCCCTCACAATCATTACGCCTCCCCCCCCATGCACAATATTAATGTGGGAACAAAAAGCTGGTCATGGATCTCTTCGCGGATTTCAAAATTGCTAAATAATGTCTAGACAGCCCAAAGTCTGAGATTACAGCTTAAGACGGGCGACTCTACTGGTAAAATGATAGCTGTCGATATGACACAATCAATTTTGCACACAGCTCCATTTGAACCATTCATTTTGTTACCGGTATTGTTGCTCATCGGCGACACTGAAGAAATGGTTCGATTTTGAAGTTTTTTTAATGGTAAACGTTGATGCTGATACGTCCAGTCACACCTCGATAGATATTAAGATAACTTATTCACCCTGTATGCCATGATGAAACAACTACAGCACCGCCAACAACAATAACAAAAATAGAAATAAACCAAAATAATCGCCACCATCCAACGAGCTAAAAGGAAAAAAAAATAAAGCTCTTTAAAATAGAAGAAACACAGCGTATATCAAATGTATGGAAAAGTCAAAGGCTACCCCCATCTCCATTTGTCCAGGGAAAAATTATGCCCTTAGACAGGTTGATGGTGATGTCTAGTCAAATTTTCCCATCTCGAGGTAGAAATTTATTTGGGGTATGACAATGACCACATTAGGACACATATGTAAGCAACCACAACCTGTAATTAAAGCAATAACAAAACCAGGGAATGTCGCTTAATGAGATGTAAATGATCATTCCAGCCTGAGCTAAGGACCTCACTGATTTGAATTATTGTATTCCACCACTTGGCTTTCAACAGTATGTAGTTTTTGGACAGATAACAACACGAAAGTCTAACTACTGCTTATCATAAACAGCTGTTGCCTTGGTCGAATATTTTTTGAGGTGTGTGGAAATTCCAGGTAAAATATTTGAAGTGACTCACAAAAGACAGCCATCCACAATGTCACGACATTTCCTAAGCCCGATAACATACGTTATTAATACATTTTGACGTTCACATGAGACAAAAAAATATAAAAGAAGCAATCTTAAGAATGTATTGATGTTCTGTAACGTGGCTGATACTACGGTCGGTCGTATCATACATACATCAAGCATCAATGTTGTGAGGATCGTCGATAGTGTGCTTTGTCATTGAACATTTTAATCGGTGTATACCATCAATTCAGATATTTTGATTTAATGGGATAAACAGAAAATGATTACATGAAGTCTGGTTAACCAATAAAGCTGATGCCGACTGGATTTTCTTTGCTGCCATCGTCAGATACTGGTTTCACCAGATATTTCTTAGTACTGTCTTCACCAGATATTTCTTAGTACTGTCTTCACCAGATATTTCTAAGTACTGTCTTCACCAGATATTTCCTAGTACTGTCTTCACCAGATATTTCTTAGTACTGTCTTCACCAGATATTCCCTAGTACTGTCTTCACTAGATATTCCCTAGTACTGTCTTCACCAGATATATTCCCTAGTACCAGCTTCACGAGATATTCCCTAGTACCAGCTTCACGAGATATTCCCTAGTACCAGCTTCACCAGATATTCCCTAGTACCAGCTTCACGAGATATTCCCTAGTACTGCCATCACCAGATATATTCCCTAGTACTGTCTTCACCAGATATATTCCCTAGTACTGACTTCACCAGATATTCCCTAGTACTGGTTTCACCAGATATTCTTAGTGCTGTCTTCACCTTATATTCCCTAGTACCAGCTTCACCAGATATTCCCTAGTACTGTCTTCACCAGATATTCCCTAGTACTGGCTTCACCAGATATATTCTGTCTTCACCAGTATTCCTGTACTTCACCAGATATTCCCTAGTACTGTCTTCACCAGATATTCCCTAGTACTGGCTTCACCAGATATTCCCTAGTACCAGTTTCACTAGATATTCCCTAGTACTGTCTTCATCAGATATTCCCTAGTACTGTCTTCAGATACTAGATATTCACCTTATATTCCCTAGTACTGTCTTCACCAGATATTCCCTAGTACTGTCTTCACCAGATATTCCCTAGTACTGGCTTCACCAGATATTCCCTAGTACTGGCTCCACCAGATATTCCCTAGTACTGGTTTCACCAAATATCCCCTAGTACTGCCATCACCAGATATTCCCTAGTTCTGCCATCACCAGATATTCCCTAGTACTGCCATCACCAGATATTTCCTAGTACTGGCTTCACCAGATATATTCCCTAGTACTGTCTTCACCAGATATTCCCTACTACTGTCTTCGCCAGATATTCCCTAGTACTGATTTCACCTTATATTCCCTAGTACTGCCATCACCAGATATTCCCTAGTACTGGCTTCACCAGATATATTCCCTAGTACTGTCTTCGCCAGATATTCCCTAGTACTGACTTCACCTTATATTCCCTAGTTCTGCCATCACCAGATATTCCCTAGTACTGCCATCACCAGATATTCCCTAGTACTGGCTTCACCTTATATTCCCTAGTACTGCCATCACCAGATATTTCCTAGTACTGGCTTCACCAGATGTTCCCTAGTTCTGCCATCACCAGATATTCCCTAGTACTGCCATCACCAGATAATCCCTAGTACTGCCACCACCAGATATTCTAGTACCATCACCAGTACTGCCATCACCAGATATTCCCTAGTACTCACCAGCCATCACCAGATATTCCCTAGTGCTGCCATTACCAGATATTCATTAGATACTGCCATCACCAGATATTCCCTAGTACTGCCATCACCAGATATTCCCTAGTACTGGTTTCACCAAATATTCCTTCCCAAACACAGCCATCACGAGATATTCCGTGGCACGTTCAACAGCAGTTTACTATTGTCGTCAACAGATATAGCAACACACGAAGATTGCACAAGCTTGACTTATGGCGATAGTAACACATCAGTTTATCGCTGTGGGGAAAAAGGGGACCGGTTGCAATGTAAAACCAACCTCATTGTATAAGGTCGTAATATATATTCAAATCCAGATTTTGAGCGAAAGTGAAGAGCGAAAACTCGATCCGATTAAAGAGCAGTGCACAGAGTCGTCTGATTTAATGACGGGACATAACTCTCCGCTCTATGACATGAATGACAAGGACTTACGAATCTCTTCTTTCTGAATCTTTACAACATTTTATAGCCTTACAGTCAAATAAAATCATAATAGTTCAAATGTAATCAAAAGTGCTCTTAACTAAAAGAAACTTGTGAAAAAGGCTAAGTTATTCCACATTTTTAAAAAAATTATTAATTCAACTGTTTTTTTCCTCTCCATAACATGAAACAGAAAATAGCTGTCATTTGTCACACATGGAATCTCGTTAGTAAGAGAACCAAATATCAACACGTGCTTGGATATACCGTTTTGTTATAATTTACATCTGTATTCTAGCCATTTGTTTTCGCGGGACGGGAAAGGGGGGAGTTGGGGGGAGGAGTGGGGTGGGAAGGCAGGGAAAACACAGACGCTAAAACTACTACGAATCAACAACAACAATAACCCCAAACAAAACAACTGCAACTCTAGTACGATTTGCCCACACGCCGAGGTTAACACTTGCAATGTTGTATGACACTTTGAACATGGTGCTGATTGAGTGGGCAGGTAGACAGACAGAGAGACACATGGTCGCCTCTATCTTCAAAGGTCGACATAGACAGTCATGTCAGTTATAACATTAGATGTGTTAGATTGACATATCAACATATCAACTAATTCATCAATAAATAGACATATGTTAAAAAAGGAACACGTGCACACGCGTAATCATATCTACTCGTATATATGATATACATATCTACACACATACACACACACACACACACACACACACATATATATATATATATATATATATATATATATATATATATATATATATATATATATACACACACATATTAGTTGTACGTCCCCAGTGTACCCCGGGTCAACATATCATTTTCTTAATTTAATGCTAGTTTGATTTATTCTTCGTCTTTGGGTTAGATAATAAATACATTGTACCACCGTTGGACAATCTCATAGATATACAATTATTGTGTTGTAGGAAACACTGCCATTTGGCTTTAAAGGCCCTTAACAAAAATTGAGACGGAAACCTAGCCCTGCTCTTATGTTTAGAACGCCCCCTCCCTCTTTTTTTTTGGGAACTGTGAGTCGAACTCACGCCGACTGCATTCTATTGCTTCCAGTTGCCTTAACCACTATGCTACGATCACTGCTTGCTCTAAGAGGGCCTTCATAAATGATCAATTCAAAGTGACTCCAAAGCCACATCTAGATTTAGATATTTTGACCGGTAGCGTCGATATATCTCAACTGTAGGTGATCTTACTGTACTGCAGATATATTCTTTTCTATGTTCAAATCGAAGACGATTGAGACCGGTGAAGCTTTTTTGGTTGATAAGGACATGGGAGCTGTTAAAAACAAAAATGTAAGTTGTTAGCGAAACAATGCAACAACAAGAAATTATGAATAAGGACACCAAAAATTTGTTATCATTCTAAGGTTCAAAAGACACATCTATACGCCATAATTTGTAACCTTCACAAATAATCCGAACCTTATTAATTGAAACGACACAAGGTTGGTTAGCATTTTGATTTGCAACATATCTATTTGCAGTGCAGTAAGATGCCGTTTTCGATTTAAATAATCTAGATCTGACTGCAGTACGGTAGGATTACATTCAATGGAGTGTTATATCATACATGTAATAAGTTAACCAAGGTAACGACGTGGGCTTGAATACAAACAAGCCGAAAAAACGCGATCCGACCTGGCGTCTTTATTTCTCAACCGGTTATGCTCAAATTATGTGTAAAGGTTATAATGGTCTACAGTAATAATGATAATAATGATTAATAATTCATAATTTATATAGCGCCAATATCCTTAAAAAAATGGGCTAAAATGCGCTTTACAAAGACAGTGTGATATGGAACATTGTGATTTAAGCAGGGCGACAATGATAATATAGTACATACCTAGATAATAAAAGATAATTAATAATACCTCAAAAACACAAATACACACTTGCGCTCTAACAATCAAGTATTCCATTTAGTGTATCGAATACAGAGCGAGAAAGTTCTGTTTTCAGCGATTTTTTTGAAGGAGTCGAGTGATTTGAAATTTCGTGTCAGAGGTGACAGAGAGTTCCAGACAGCGGGGCCTTTTGACCTTTAAAACGATGACGCATTTTGTGATGATGACGAATCAATTAATTAATTTTGTATTCTTTCGCCGATAGCTTCCTGTTTTATTCTTTTTCTTTAAAAGCCAGGATGGTATGAATCAAAAAACGCTTCAATGGCCTCAGTCGTCCGTCGGCAAGCAGAGCGACGTCATCAACGATAACGTAAACTAATGCGATCGAATGGCATCTCTCACTCTCATTACCAACCAAAAGCTCTATATAATATTTGTATATAGCTCTAAATATATATAGATATAAATCATATCTATCTCTGGAGTCACTTTTTAACATATGATCCTTTATGAGGTCCAATTTGAAAGTATATCATTATAATCATCGTGGTGCAATAGTTAATAAGGCGATAAAATGGGAATCTGTCGGTCCCTTAAAGGTCTATCATTTGTGATTGAAAAGGATTTATCTGGACTTTTTGCCTAACTGGGGTTCAACTTGCTATAGTTTCTGTTAGTCATAAAGTATATCTTTGGTTCACGCGTCTCTTCGGTGAGAAATAACAGCAAAAAAAACCCAACAACATTCTCACAGTTCTGGTAAATGAAAACAGAACAAACCAACAGATCTAAGCTGAATTGTTTATTTTTATTTTATGGGTTCTACCATTAGCACCAGTTTCATATTTATTGAAATAAGAAGATAAAAGTGAATTTATGGTCCATATTTCCGCACAAGTGCAGGCTCACCGACTGTACATCATTTATTTCCCAGCAGGCCATTTCATTCAAAATCCTTCTGAACTCCCAGACACAAACCTGTTAGGCTTTTCGTACTAACACTCTGACAAGATATTTATCTACCCATTCACACCTGAGTCAAGTGAGGGAGGTAAAGTGAAGTACCTTTCCTAAGAGCACAACATTGTGGGGAAAAAAGCCCACCTGTGCCAGCTATGGTTCAGCTGTAACGCCTCAAAATAGAGGCGTAAAATTCATTTTTGAAAACAACTCATGGATTGTTTTTATAGACACTGGATCTGATTCAATGGTTCAGTGTGACAGACACCTTTGTGGGTTGGACAATGTAAGGGTAATGCCAACGAGTGCCACAAGCCACTTTGAGAAGTGGACGGTACGAAATGTCAATATTGTTGTGGTGTAAGACGTAATGGCTCTAGGCAATGATAGGGAAAGGATATAAATACCTACCCTTTCCGCCTGACTGACCAGGTTTGAATAGGCCGTGACTAACGTTTGATGAAGTCAAGCATGCAGACGTGCTGACAAAAGTTCACCATTGACTTGATGATATTCAAATTGGGATTGTTTTCTGTGCGCTCCCTCTCTCCCTCTCTCCCCCCTCTCCCTCTCTCTCTCTCCCTCTCTCCCTCCCTCTCTCTCTCCATCTCCCTCTCTCCCTCTTTCCATCCCTCCTCCCTCCCTCTCTCTCCCTCTCTCCCTTTCTCTCTACCTTTCTCTTTCTCTCCCTCTCTCCCTCTCTCTCCATCTCTCTCTCCATCTCTCTCTCTCCTCTCTCTCTCCCTCTCTCTCTCCCTCCTCTCCCCTCTCCCTCTCTCCCTCTCTCCCTCTTTCCTCCCTCCCTCCCTCTCTCCCTCTCTCCCCTCTCTCACTCTCCCTCTTTCCTCTCCCTCTCTCCCCTCTCTCCCTCTCTCCCTCTTTCCCTCCCTCCCTCCCTCCCTCCCTCTCTCTCTCTCGCTCCCTCCCTTCCCCCTCAATCCCCCTCTATCTCTCCCTCCCTCTCTCTCCCTCTCTCCTTCTCTCTCTCCTCTCTCTCCCTCTCACCCTCTCTCTCTTCCTTTATCCCTCTCTCCCTCCCCCCTCTATCTCTCCCTCCCTCTCTCCCTCTCTCTCCCTCTCTCCCTCTATCCATCTCTCCCTCTATCCCCCTCTCTCTCTCCCTCCCTTTCTCTCTCCCCTCTCTGTCCCTCTCTCCCTCCCTCCCTTTCTCTCTCCTTCTTTCCCTCCCTCCCTCCCTTTGTCTCTCCCTCTCCATCCCCCTCCCCTCACCCTTTTGAACTCCCAAGGAAACATACAGTACACAAACCTGTTAGGCTTTTCATACTAACCTTCTCTCTCTCCCTCTCTCTCTCTCTCTCTCTCTCTCTCTCTCTCTCTCTCTCTCTCTCTCTCTCTCTCTCTCTGTCTCTCTCTCTCTCTCTCTCTCTCTCTCTCTCTCTCTCTCTCTCTCTCTCTCTCTCTCTCTCTCTCTCTCTCTCTCTCTCTCTCTCTCTCTCTCTCTCTCTCTCTCTCTCTCTCTCTCTCTCTCTCTCTCTCTCTCTCTCTCTCTCTCTCTCTCTCGCTCTCTCGGTCTTTTGTATCTATCTATCTAGATAGATAGATATATATGTATATATGTTGTATCTATTTACTGTTTATCTGTTTATCTGGCTATACTAGCTGTAAGCGTCCGGCTTTTTCCGGATTAACCGATGTGTTTTAAAAAATTTAATTTTTATTTTATATTCGAAAACTTTGTGTTCTAACTTTGGTATATGGCTAAGATCCTTCACATAAATCAAAAACGACACCCAAACCCTGTGAAGTTAGGAGAAAAAAAAAACCTAAGACTAAAACTAAGTAGTTAAAAGGTGTACAAAAAGCCCCAACAAAGCGAACAACGTTGTAAACGTCCCAGTTGGGATTAGAACCCATTAAAAAACATACAACGATTTATGGCACCATCTTCTACTGAAAATGAACGAAAGCACCATTGGCACATCACAAGGCTGTGTGTGGAATGGACTGCCAACATACTTAAAACTTAGCAATAGCCCTGAAGAATTTAAAAACAGAATTAAACACATCACTTTGAAACCAAAATTACATTATTTTTTGGGGTTACATTAAAATATGCCCGCTGACAGTAATACTCAAGAGTTGGTCAGTTATTACTATTATTATATTATTATTTTTATTATTATTATTATTGTTATTATCATCATCATCATCATTATTATTTTTGTTATTATTATTATTATTATTATTATTATTATTATTATTATTATTATTATTATTATTATTATTATTATTATTATTATTATTATTATTATTATTATTATTATTATTATTATTATTATTATTATTATTATTATTATTATTATTATTATCAGTAGTAGTAGTAGTAGTAGTAGTAGTAGTAGTAGTAGTAGTAGTAGTAGTAGTAAAGGTAAGACATAAGACAATATGAAAGCCCCATAGGAACAAAGACGAGACAAATACAAGGAACAGACAGAAAAAAATCCTGGCCACTATGGGAATCAAACCCGCGATCTCTGCGTCGGTACCCATCGCCTCGCCATGAAAAGAAAGCGTGCTACAAAGCCGAGCTTACTACTTAATCTTATAAAATCTTCATAGTTAGTATACATAACATATCATCATCTACGAGCAGAGGTTTAGGAAAGTCAAGGCTCATAAAATGAATGAGAGGACGCTCGTTTGCAGAGATAACGGGGTGTTAAGAACGGTGACGCCAATTAATTGAACAAAGTTAAAAATAGATCAAAGTCATTATAAAGCATTGGACAATACGACGTTAAAAGAGATCTAAGAGAGATTGACAGGATACAATCAGAAACGTTTTACCAGTGGACACAATTAGCATCACCACATTTATAATGAATCCGTGTAGGAGTAATTTGAAGGAGGTAATGTTAATTCAACGTAGACGTGAGAATGAACCTTTTCAGATGTTGGGTATACTAAACTATATGGAAATGGGCTTGGTGGTGGAGAGGTAGATGTGGAGGTGGAAATGAGTGGATATGAATGGCCTCAGGGGACGATCGCCCTGGGGGAAAAAAAGACTACCAAGAAGTAGGCCAGGTCGACTGGCCATATCATAACAGACATGAGAGCCCGGGGCCAAATCCTACGTTCTCCAAATCATTTTGGTAGGTGGTCACACTGACCAATGAGTGACAAGAGTGATGGCTATGTGATGAATTATGACTTGTGTTACGTGCGGTAGGTGTATAGAAATAGACGGTCAGTAGTTGGAACGTGTTGCATGGGGGGTCATGAATAAGACAGCAAAATGACTGTGTTGTTAACGATCTTTATCTGAACCTGCCACACCTTTTTTCTTGTTTTGTCGCGAAGGAAAAAAAACGTAACTCATCTCCGTTTCTCTGCTCTCAGTTCTAAGCGAAACTGCTGTGTCAATGATACTTTGTTTTAATACTTTGACTTATTGAGGGAGATTCACGTCGGAGCACAACTATGGGGATGTGGTCATCGCTGTTTGCAAGTCCATTTTTGACTTCAGGCAGTCTCGTTATCTTCATTATTGTTTTCCTATCAGTTTTGATTGCCAAGAAAGTCTTCTCGTTCCTACACTATTTCCAATTTTGCCAAAGCCTACCGGGTGACAAAGAGTATTCTATATTGTATGGAAACTTACAGCATCTGCCTAAAGACTACGAGGATATTTTAGCCTCGACCCAGGACTACATGACCAAGGAAAACTCACGACTCAAACGATTTTGGCTCGGACCGTTTGAAGCGCTTGTTGTTCTGTTCCATCCGAGCCTAATTAAGGATTTCATCAAAACAGGGGCGCCGAAGACTCGAGGTTTTGGTGGGGGTATGAGCATTCCATCCCGTGGTTTGGAGAAAGCGTTCTCACCGCCAATGGGGCTCGGTGGTACAGAGATCGCAGACTCATCAACAACGCTTTCCATCACAACGTTTTGAAAAACTACATCTCGGTGTTCAATTCAGCAGCAGACACACTACTAGTGAGTTCGATCTTGTGTTTCGTGTGATGACATCTGATATCAAAATCCACATATTTGTTGAAGGCCAAATGAGGCTATTAGAGAATTGTCCTTTTCAAAAATCCTTTTATTTTATTTTTGTGTTTTGTGGTGACAGATTTAGCGTTAGGTCTATCATATTTGTAAAACACGCTGCCCTGTGATGATTTTAAAGGTTTATCAGCTATTGCAGTAAATACATGATCCACATCATGATATAATCGATTTCTTCCATATGCATCAGAGGTGAATACTGTTAGATGTGTTTCACTGTGAACGGTTTGAAGAGGTTCAAAGGATCTGAAGATAAGTTTAAATTTTTAACGCATTATAATATTATGTCTTGCAAAGGTTAAAAACAAATGATTGAAAATCTGAACGCATTTGTTGTACTGTTTGGTCATTAACTTTTGTCAAAAAGCATTTTTTTCCCGAACCGACACTATAAAGAATAGTACGGAAACCATTGAAAATATGAACATGAAAATATTAAGCATCGTGAATCAACCCTTCCTTCAGCAATTGCGATAGGGATACTCCTTAGGCCAGCACTCACATTGGTACTTGACATTCTTAATGCCAGTTCCACGTCTGTTTGTCTGCACGTCTTCGCTTTACGTCTGTCGTCCAATGAGTTTACTGACTTTCTAGAATAATTAGCCCCAGTTTTCACTTCTACTGTTGTGAATATAGTTTGTAACTTTTTCCTGTATGTCCTATTATAAACATGTGGTGCAAACGTGTTGTATTTTTTCATTAGCAGCTTATCATTCGTCTATCCTCCATTCATCTGCCCTCCATCCTATAGCTAGAGTGTATCCAGATTTCGGGAGCATCATTAAAGTGAATGGACGATGCAACATCAACCACCGTCCCATCTATACCTGGTGCCCATTTGCGTACGGGTAAAGTCTTAACAAACTTGTTGTCTTTCTCAAAAAAATCTAGGATTTGAACCCAAGACCTGTTCAGTCTCTTTTGATTCAACGTCCGATTGACTACTTTTAGACAACCGATGTTGCCATGTTTCCCTATTACATCCTTTACTTACTCAATCTAGCATCCACTGACTCCACTGTCCACACCCCACCCCACCCCACCCCTTTCACAGTCTCCCTCCTGATCAGACGCGTCGGTCTGGAAAACTGTCTATCATGTGTCACAACTCAGGGAAAGTTCTAATGAGAAAGTGTTACTAGATCCAGACAAGTTTTCAGTAAATATACTCGTATTGTAGTAAGTAAAGGCAAGAACGTAATTCCAAGACGAAAAGATGAAAGAAAAGCACAACGAAAACAAGTACACTATAACCACGTTAGATTGTCATCGTGTTGGTTAACTTCAATGTTTAATACTTGGAGGCGGCGCTGTATTCTCAGACGTCAGTTACGTCATTGCTACCACACCACCGATCCGTCCCTGTCAAACTAGCCAACACTCTGCCGTGTAGGCTATGCAAAGCGTGCATCATTCCTTCAGGTTTTCCCTTTAATTCTTTATCTCGATGCTGAACGACAACTGTAGGAGTGTGTCAGGGTCCCTCAGACGTGATCATGAATAACGGAAGCTTTTGTTTCCTTTATGACGTTCTGAAAACCGAAACAATGTTGATTAAGAAATACAGCCGTGTTAACTCTACTTGATATATATTTTTTTATTCACGTTTACTCCCATTTTTGTTGTTGCTTGAGACACAACATTATACAGTTGTTGAGGCTTTTGCTATCTTGCCGTAAACCTTCTGTGCCTTTAACGTGTTGTTGTTTTTTTTAAATCATGAACCACAAATGTACATATACAATTCTATGTTGGTCGTTCTTTGTTCGCTAAAGGCTCTGTTATGAGGCTACTAAGAGTAACCATATTTTGCATCAAGGTTCTAAATGATCTCAAGATCGTTTTCATTTGAGGAAGTTTTCTACTATAGATGATGTTTAATTATTGAACATGTCATTGTGTCCTCACATTTGAGTAAAATCTTCATTCGCCTATGCTGCCAGTTTGAACAGGTTTTATAATAATTAAAAAGTTGAAATATTACCATTCATGGCTATCAGTGTAACCTCAGCATCGGATACTGATCCGATCTAATAATCGTACATGTACTTGGTATCACCCAGGGTATAAAAATAACAACATGCATGTTAAACTATAACAACCACACTAACCTCATTTGTCTGGGTTTGTTTTCGTTTTGTTCCAACCCTTTGTGAAATGCAGACAGCCTGAAGAACGTAACACTAAATTTGTGTACGGCTAATTTCCATTATCATTTCTAACATCACACGGCACGCTATTTTCAACGTTATAGACTATTTTGGATCAATTTACATCTCCTCAACTGGTAAGATGAGTAAAACATGACCATTTCGGAGAGGTTTTGAGGTTCAGTATATTACAATGACGTTGCTGTCAGCTAGGAATGCTGTCGAATTAGTGAGTTTTCACTTACAAATAAACACAATATTTATATATAATTCTTACCCTCATGTTATCTTCATGAGTTAATGAATATTAAATTTGTCTTCATCACAGACGATTATCGATGAATATGCCGAAAAGGAGCAGAGCTTTGAAAGTTTCCATGTGGCTTCGCTCTGTCTTCTGGACATCATCACCAAAAGTACGATGAGCCTCGATCTCAACGCCCAGAGGACCAAACACCCGTACGTTAGCGCCACCAAGAAACTGGCGGCCATCTGGGCCTTGAGGAACAAAACCATCAGCCTGTGGCCAAACTTCCTCTTCCGTTTGTCCAAGCCGGGACGGGTTTTCTTTGACATGTGCAAGTACGTGCACAAGGTGGACCAGGAGATGATAGCCAAGAGGCGAAACCTGATGGTACGTACGTATTGATATTTATCCGCCAATGACGAGCTCTGTTGGGGCATTATGGCATTCTAGTTTATTAAATAATGTATAAAGTTTTTTTCTCACTTTCGTTGATAATTTCGCTATATAGAGATAAAAACAATTTGTGATTGAGGATAATAGTACTAACAGAGTGTATCTGGATAAGATCTGAAAGTGGAAACAAACACGTCTCTTTTAATGCAAAACTAATCACTCTCTTTGTCCGATTCTCATGACATCTCACAACAAGGTCTATGACATTAATACATTCATGATGGCTTACTTTTCTACTGTTTGTCATCTGTTCCCATTCCCCCTCCATTCTTTCCCTCTCCATCTCTCTCTCTCTCTCTCTCTCTCTCTCTCTCTCTCTCTCTCTCTCTCTCTCTCTATCTCTCTCTCTCTCTCTCTCTCTCTCTCTCTCTCTCTCTCTCTCTCTCTCTCTCTCTCTCTCTCTCTCTCTCTCTCACACACACACACACACACACACACACTAATCTCTCTCTCTCTCTGTCTCTGTCTCTGTCTCTGTCTCTGTCTCTGTCTCTCTCTCTCTCTCTCTCTCTCTCTCTCTCTCTCTCTCTCTCTCTCTCTCTCTCTCTCTCTCTCTCTCTCTCTCTCTCTCTCTCTCTCTCTCTCTCTGTCTTTGTCTGTCTGTCTGTCTGTCTCTGTCCCCTGTCTCTCTCTCTCTCTCTCTCTCTCTCTCTCTCTCTCTCTCTCTCTCTCTGTCTCTCTCTCTCTCTGTCTCTGTTTGTTCTCTCTCTCTCTGTCTGTTTGTCTGTCTGGCTGTCTGTCTGTCTGTCTCTCTCTCTCTCTGTCTGTTTGTCTGACTGTCTGTCCGTCTGTCTGTCCGTCTGTCTGTCTGTCTGTCTGTCTGTCTGTCTGTCTGTCTGTCTCTCTCTCTCTCTCTCTCTCTCTCTCTCTCTCTCTCTCTCTCTCTCTCTCTCTCTCTCTCTCTCTCTCTCTCTCTCTCTCTCTCTCTCTCTCTCTCTCTCTCTCTCTCTCTCTCTCTCTCTCTCTCTCTCTCTCTCTCTCTCTCTCTCTCTCTCTCTCTCTCTCTCTCTCTCTCTCTCTCTCTCTCTCTCTCTCTCTCTCTCTCTCTCTCTCTCTCTCTCTCTCTCTCTCTCTCTCTCTCTCTCTCTCTCTCTCTCTCTCTCTCTCTCTCTCTCTCTCTCTCTCTCTCTCTCTCTCTCTCTCTCTCTCTCTCTCTCTCTCTCTCTCTCTCTCTCTCTCTCTCTCTCTCTCTCTCTCTCTCTCTCTCTCTCTCTCTCTCTCTCTCTCTCTCTCTCTCTCTCTCTCTCTCTCTCTCTCTCTCTCTCTCTCTCTCTCTCTCTCTCTCTCTCTCTCTCTCTCTCTCTCTCTCTCTCTCTCTCTCTCTGCCGGTTTATTGTTGCAGTTGAAAAGCCCTAAGTGGTTAGGCATCCATGTACTTACATGACTATTTTATTTCTATTTTCATGCTTATTCTTATCATCATCATCTTTATTATCCTTAGTATCACCCCCTCCCCTCCTCCTGAGTCTCTTCCTCCTCTTTATCATCATCATTATCATTTCATTATCAATATCATTACTATTATCATTATCATTATTATTATCATTATCGTTATCATTATTATTATCATTACTATTATTATCATTATTATTAGCATCCTCATCATCATCATCATCATCATCATCATCATCATCATCATTATCATCATCATCATAATATTATTATTATTATTATATTATTATTGTTATTATTATTATTATTATTATTATTATTATTATTATTATTATTATTAGTAGTAGTAGTAAGTAGTAGTAGTAGTAGTAGTAGTAGTAGTAGTAGTAGTAGTAGTAGTAGTAGTAGTAGTAGTAGTAGTAGTAGTAGTAGTATCACTGTTATTATTATTATTATTATTATTATTATTATTATTATTATTATTATTATTATTATTATTATTATTATTATTATTATTATTATCGATATCGTTATTTCTTATTGCTGTTTAGTGTTGTTATCATTATCCTTCAGATGATGATGATAAAAGGATGATGAAGTTAATGATGAGGGATGCGTTTTGCCAGTGTTGCAGTCGTTGCTGTTATTGTTGTTGTTGTGATTGTTGCTGTCGAAACATCGAAGTTTGTGTCTCTCAATCTGGTTGTTATGTTTTTTGTTGTGAATTCTATGTTCTTGATTTAGCTTGCTTTTTTTTTGTTCCTTCGGTGACACTTCTCGTGTAATTCATTTCACCTGCTTCCAACTTTTACTTTCGTTTTTGTATAAGGTCCATAACACACTATCATAGAGGATAAATGAAACTGAAACTGTTGTAAGCTGCCATATCAGCGTTAGTTGTTTGTTCTTGTGGTGTCCTATGTGGTGTAATAGTGTTACTGAGTCTTTCTTCTTTTGATTACCCCCCCCCACCTTATTTTTATATCTCAATGAAGCCAGTCTTTAGAGGTGTTCATTGTTTGCAAAGCCTTTGTGAAGTTCCACCTGTACCAATACTTACTATGTCAATTGCAAATGATAGCCTTATGAAATGAATGGGTTTCAGCTTCCACATCCCTACTCTTGTTGGGTGTGTGTATAAGTGTGTGTGTGTGTGTGTAAGTGTAATTTTTGTTTGTTTGTTGATTTTTGGGGTTTGTCTGTTGTTGTTTTGTTGTTGTTATTGGGGAGGGAGGGATGTGGGGGTGTTTGTGCAAACCTTCGATATTGAGTTCATACATTTTTAACAAGGTGAACAGAAATATGTTCAGAATAGGACCTTGTGCAGCTCCTAAAACATGTATTGCTTTAATGAGCTCTTGTCTTCACATTAATATCATCTCTCCCTTTTGTAATCAAAAGCCTACTTAAATCTAGAAAAGACAGATTATGTAAATTAATATTTTGTTGGTAAAAACGTCAGTAACGAGTGTCATAGTCAATATCTGATCTTGAAGGATATTGACATTAAATAATATTAAAGTCCCATTGAAACAAAAAACGAGACAAATACAAGGAATAGACAGAACACAATCTTGTCAACAATGGGAATAGAACTATTAGAACCCACGGCCCTATACGTCAGCAACCATCGCCTCGCCATGAAAAGAAGGCTCACTGACAATCAGTGGTTGCCAAGATTTGTTTCTGTCTATTCCTTGTATTTGTCTTGTCTTTGTTCCTATGGGGCTTTAACATTACGGTATTTAATGTCATTATCCTTCACCTTCGACACGTCCCTTGCCTCACTATTTGTCTTTACACTTTCAGTTCTATATCTGATCTTGAACAATGTTCACTGTCCGAATACGCTTGGGTTTTCCCTTATGGGCTTTCCTACACTTTTCCTGGGTTTTGCCTCGAAAATTCTATTTTACATTATATTCAGGAAGAAATGAAAAACAGGGGGGGGGGGGAAGGGAATGTACAACCCCCCCCCCCCCCCCCATCCCCAAATAAAAACAGGAAAACCAAACACGAACAAAAGCAAAAACACAAACAAGGACAACACAGAATAAACAATCATTTGCTAATTGGGATATCTTTAATATTGGAGTTCGACACTGTATGGATACAACTATCTCCTGATTGATAACATCCTACTATTCACCTTCCCTCGATGCAACGGTTAGCTTGATATGATTCCTCTGCCTTTGATTTCCAGCGTAATGGCCACAATTTCCTCTTCTTAACCCATAATGTGCAAGATTGATTTTAAAAGTCGGCGATCATGGGAAAAGTCACAGTTGTACCTTGGCTGCATATTTTAGTGTCAATGCTGTTGATCTGTTACACGAGTTGTAGCTTAAGTTTGAAAAGGAAGGCTCGAATTCAATTGCACTTTTGACTGATAAATCAAATAAGAGGATATATTTAAAACTCTCTAACTGACATTTTAAACACTCCTCTTTTTTTTTTACAGTTGGACGATGAAAAGAGGCCATCCAAGTACATGGATTTCTTGGACCTTTTGCTTCACGCCACGGACGAGAACGGCAACACTATGACTGAGACAGAAGTGCGTGAGAACGTGGACGCCATCATGTTCGCCGGCCACGATACGGGATCGGCGTCGGTATCGTGGTTCCTCTACCAGATGGCGCTTTATCCAAAACATCAGCAAAAAATCCAGGAAGAAATCGACCAGGTCATGGCCGACAGAGAAGACAACTCCGTTCTTGGTGACGACATGAACTCGTTTCCCTATCTGACCATGTGTCTCAGGGAGTCTATGCGTCTCAACCCAGCCGTGCCAACGTTGTCGCGCCGCGTGGGAAACGACACACCGATCGGTGACATCACATTACCGGCTGGCACCATTGTCTCTATCCCTATCATCTACGTTCACAGGAATCCAGAGCTGTGGCACAAACCGCTAGAATACATCCCCGAGCGGTTCAGTCAGCAGAACCTGAAAAACATTGACCCGTACGCCTACGTCCCTTTCTCGATCGGATCTCGAAATTGCCCCGGCCAGCACTTTGCCATGATGGAACTCAAAGTCATTTTGGTCCGACTTATGCGTCAATTTGAATTCGAACTGGATGTGGATGGACCTCCTGTCTCCAGAGTTTACGAGCTCATTTTGAAGTCAAAGGACGGCATTTGGTTGAAAGCCAGAAAGCGAAATTTGTAAATTGTTTCACTTAATTGTCTCTACAATTGAAAAAGTTTTTTCTGTCGTTAAATCTATGATCATCTTTATTTTGTAATATGTGTCAATAGTATCATTCAATATGAACGTCATCTGGATTCATTCTTGTTTCTTTAATTTGTTATTGACTCCTTTGTCGGGCTGTAAGAACAAGAGCGCGTTTTTGCCGTCGTTGTTGATGTTGCTTTGTTCTGAAAACCTTTCGTAGGAGTTGCGTAGAAAGGTGAGTGAATTGGGGTGTTTATTTTGCCTGCTTGCTGTATTTTTGTGCTGACTGGGGATGGGGTCACAATATTACCTCAACATGCTTTGTTTAAATTGTATACATGTCATTATATTTATCCCATACCTACCTGGAAATGAAATGCATTGATCTTATATCAAATTTTGTAAAAGTCGTGATAACTGTGTTTCGATATTTTATCATGCAAAAAGATAGTTTCCTCGTTTTATCACTTTGTACATCTGCATATAATTCATGTACATACAGATTAGTAAATTTAACAGCCGCCAATAGATCTAAGATAACATGACAATAACGTTAAGATCTAGTCTTGCAGGAGATGCAGGGGATGACAGGGAGGCTTTGAGCCATTGACGTTTGAAAGAATGTCCATGCAAAGTGCTTACGTGCTATACAGTGACAACGGAAAGACAAAGGCGTCACCTCACAGTATGGTGAGACTTTGAAAACATAGAAGCCTTCCTTTTTCTCTCATTGTTTATGCAATTTCTCCATTGAATAATAAAATTGGCTTATACAATATATTTGATTCATCGTACTGGTTCATTGCTTTCTGACTATGACATATGGATGTAGTATACATGTGTACATTTTTAAATTGGCGACTTGTAAAGATGGAAGGTAAAGCACAAGAAGACAAGTTAGAAAGATGTCAATGGTGAGAAACAATGACATGATTCAATTATATCCCCTAGTTTATGGAAAATATTAGCTTTGTGTTTCTAACATTATCAAATGCAGTGAAGGCGGATATTTCTTAAGGAGAAAAGAGAGAGGTGAAGCAAGAATATATTTATTACTACTATTGTGTTTATAGCAATGTATTTTGTGAACCTCAAACCTAGATTTGTGTCACCATACGATGTACTGCCCTGAATTGTCCTATCTCGACAATGGGCTATGTGACTTACCTACCATTGCATTGATGAAATGGTATGGGAGAAAATTATTCGTACGAAGAGATAAAATTATATAATAATAATATATTTTCTGTTTCTGAGGTCGACCAACCATGCGGAATAAATACTTGTAGTAATAGTAACGATGGCATTGTGTGTGTGTATGTGTGTGCATTGTGTGTGTAGTGTATGTTGTGTCTGAATGAGGGGCAACGTTGTGTGTTTGTTGTGTACGTGTTGTGTGTGTTGTGTGTGAATGTTGTGCATGGTGTCTGTGCGTGCATGTATTGTGCTGTGTATGAATACCGCGTAACGTCGATTGGCAGACAGCAAGTTTGATGCATACATGAGGCTCACATAAGATCTACATCTCTCTTTCTCATGGCTCATTGCCGGAGCATAAGGCGCTTACAAAACATCTTCATTCAACTTTGTCTTCTGCAATTTGTCTGATTTCGTTTCCGTTCGTTCCTCATCTTTCTGTCCTTCTCCCTGTTCCTGTTGGTCTTCCTGTCTTTCTTTGCCCCTGATGTGATGTGTCCATGTCAAGACTATGGCTGGTTGTCTCGTATTCTTTATTCTGAGCACATGACCTATCCGCTTCCATTGTTATGCTGTGTAGGAATACGTTGTAACGCCATTTGGCGGACAGCAAGTTTGATTCATACAACAGGCTCGCATAATACCAGTACATAGACGTATTTTATTAAATACATTTTGTCTTAGCGAGTTTTATACTGAACTACATGTTTAGGTATATATTAGGCCACCAGAGTAGCGCTTTGACGTTCACCACTGAACACAAAGAGAGTTTGATTTGATTTAGTTAACCCACATCAACGGGGTACTTGGTAGGATTGTCAATTTTGCCCGGACTGCCCTGTAAGCAGCCAATGGATCTTTAACGTGCTCAGAGTGTTGTGATCTGGCCATGGTACCTCCTTTGTAACGTCAGTCTCCGATGAGACTAGGTGTCCATCCACCTACCTGAACCGAGGGAAATATTTTGCTCAACAAAAATTGAGAATTTTGTTCAACCGTCGGCGGGGGCTCGAACCCACTACCTTTTGGTTGAGAAGCCGACAGCTTGCCTCTGGACTACCGCCCCCCCCCCCCCCCGAGAGGGGGAGAGAGAGAGAGAGAGAGAGAGAGAGAGAGAGAGAGAGAGAGAGAGAGAGAGAGAGAGAGAGAGAGAGAGAGAGAGAGAGAGAGACTGAGAAGCTTCTGTAGCCATAGGAGACGTTTGGCTAGAAGTACTCTGGCGTTTTCTAATTTGATTGCCAGGCAGGAACACAATAAACATCAAAACCCAATTGTTCATAAATTTCTACAGCAGAGTTACTCTCACACTCACCAGGTCGGGTCTTTAGGGAGTAGCACAGTATTCGTATCTTTGGGAGTGCTGATCCACCCAAAATGAAAAAGAAAATTGAGAGGAACGACTTTAGAGCGCGATAGTTATGAAATACATAAAGACAATATCAAAAGAACCCGGTATATTCCATCCGTGACACATATTTAAGGGTGCAAATCGATGTTGCTTACTAGATACCCGAGGGTAAAGCTATAGAATGTGTCATAATTTTTTTTTTTTGATTGAGGTAGTTTTGTTAGTTTAAAGAAGTAGATATTCAAAGTAGATATTTTGGCCATTACAGAAACATAAGAAAAAAGGACAAGGAATAGAAAATGTAGGACCGAATCATATTTTAATCTTCTCATGAGTAGATGCCAAAGATAGAGCTAGAGCAGGAGTAGGCCTCCTAGTGCATAAAAGGCATGAAAAGCTACTAGAAAGTTGGAAATGTATAAGCCCGCGGCTATTAGAGGTAAAAATTAAACCAAAAGGAAGAGAAATTAAATGATTGATAGCTTCTGGACCAAACGAAAACGCAACTAAGGAAGAAAAAGATTTACAAACAGGAACTAATGCTTTTAGGAGATTTAAACGTTAGAGTTAGAGTAGGCAACAATGTAGAAACGTCATGAGGAGTAATAGGTAAAGAAGGAGAGACAACAACTTCTCCAAATGGAGACTAATACATTTTTGCCTAAAGAATAACATGAAAATAGCCAACACCTTTTTTCCTCATAAGGATATCCACAAATATACAACAGTAGATGAAGACAGGTTTGAAAAGTCAATCATAGACTACATAATAGTTAGCAGCTCCTTTTTACAGTACATTGGATGCAAGAGTAAAGAGAGGAGCAGAAATATTTAGTGATCATCACCTAGTGATTGCCAAAATGAGATTTCTGACTGAAGAAAACAAACAGAAAAGGAAAGAGAAGAAAGCTACTAAACTCCAAATAGAGGAACTAAATAAACCAGTAGTAAAACAGGTATATCGATCTAGGATAAAAAGATTTATCAGTGAAAGACAGATGGATCTGAATGATAGCACAATAGAAGAAAAGTGGCAGATATATATTTTTAAAAACACTCCTCAGTTGTACTGAATAGGCCTGTGGTAGAAAGCAAATTAAAGGAGATAGGAAAAGAACAGCATGGTGGAATGAGAATGTCAAGACTAAGATCAAAGAAAAGAAAATGCCAGGAAGAAATACTTGCAAACAAAGAGACCAGAGGATAGGATAGATTACGTGAATAAAAGAACTATTGCCAAAGAGGAAGTTAGGAAAGCAAAACAGGAACAACGGGAAGAGTTTGGACAAAGAGTTCAAGAAAGGAAATCAAAAGCTGTTCGGGGGGGGGGGGGGGGGGTAATGAAGAGCATGAGAAAGACCAAAGCATGCCCAATACGATAAATTAAGAACGCCAAAGGAGAAATAATGAAAGTAGACAGCCAAATCATGGAAATATGGAAAAAAGAATTTTCACCAATTACATAATCCCTCCAGAATATATGAAACAAGGAGTAAATATCAATTAGTAAGAGTAACAGGTAATACAGAGGAGACAGCTGAAGATGTAGATATATCAATGGAAGAAATCCAAACAGCTATAAGAAAAATGAAATTAGGAAAAGCCCCAGGAGAAAATGTTTATCCAGAAATGATTAAAAAACAAGGGAGAGAGGCAGACAAACTATTACATGTAATATGCCAACAAGCATGGAAGTCCAAACAGGTGTCAGATGACTGGAAAAAGGGAACTGTAGTACCAATACATAAGAAAGAATCAGCTATGGAATGCTCAAACTATAGAGGGATAGCAATACTTAGCGTTCCAGGAAAAGCTTATGCCAGGATACTGGAAATGAGACTAAGGAAAAGAGTAGAGAATCAGATTGAAGAGCATCAGTATGGATTTAGACCAGGAAAAAGTGTACAAGACCACATATTTACAATTAGACAAATAATAGAAAAATTCCTTGAGAGAAATATTGTAGATATAGGAGTAAGACAGGGTTGTATCCTAAGTTCTCTTTTGTTTATCACATTTATGAATTCAGCTGCAAAGGCATCCTCAAAAAGGAAGAAAATGAAGGTAGGTGTGTGGAAGCTCAAACCAGTAAATGTATCAATGCTTTCATTTGCCGGTGATTTAGTTCTGTTTAGAAAATCAGGAAATGACCTTCTGTCGAATATCAACATTATAAACAATGAATTAAATAAAAGAGGAATGAGAGTAAATGCAAAGAAAACCAAATCAAGGCTAGTAACTAGGGAAGCTAAAACACAAAATCTTAAATTAGGCAGGGAGAATTTAGAATAAGTTCAAAGCTGCAATTACCTAGGAGAGGGAAATTTAAGAGAGGAAATCAGCCAGAAAATCCAAAAGGCAAGTGCAATATATAACCATCTCGGAAAGGCATTTGTAGGAAACAAGAATTGTCAACAAAAACTAACATGGCAGTATACAATACAGTTTATTGTTCTACTCTCCTTTATGACAGTGAAACCAGGACCTTAGACAGTAGGGTACAGGCAGCTGAAATAAAATATCTAAGAAGAGTAGTAACGAAAACCAAAGCAGGTGGCATAAAAACTAAGATAGAAACAAATCAATTGAGATGGTTTGGGCAAGTAAACAGAATGAATGACAATAGAATAGCTAAACCAGTATACAGTGCTAAAGCCCAAGGTAAAAGACCAAAAGTCAGACCTTGAAGAAAGTGAGAAGAAAATATAAAAGAGGCATTGAAGCATAGGAATTTAACTTTTTTGGAAGGAAACAGAAAATGGCAGGACAGGGCATCCTGGAGAAAGATCATGTTGGACATCTGAACCCATACACCGAAAAGTAGAATGGGAACTGATAAAGAAAGAAAGAAAGAATTAAT
>JAXRKP010000028.1:177500-185000 GCA_037039925.1 Doris montereyensis
AGCAGTTCAGATGTATTGAAGTAGCCGGAACTTACATTTACATCTGGACCAACAAACAGCATGCGAGGAGTTGCATTCTTGTCAGAGAAGAAAGATGCTATTGTGGTGGACATTGGAGGAACTACGACAGACGTCGGTGAGCTCAATGATGGCTTTCTACAAAGAGCATCAACACATATGAACATCGGAGGTGTGAGAACCAGTTTTCGAATCCCAGACGTCACCAGCATTGGACTGGACGGTGGTTCCTGTGTTGAAGAATTGCGCTTCTCTTATGGGAGCCTGGTTGGTGTTAAGGTTGATCTTCTCAGTGCTGGACTGGATTTACTGACAGAAGTCTTTGTTTTCGCAGAAACTGAAAATTTGGAAGAGCTTTCATTAAAAGCAACAGATATTGTAGTTGCTGTTGGCTTATGCAATCTGGAATGCAAAGATCGAGTAGAAACACTGACCTGTTATACGGCTTTAGAAGCTGTTGAAGAAAGGCGTAGAATGGTTGAGGATTTAGGAGACAAAACTATGTTAAGTAAGGAAACCTTGCCTGATAACATTGTTGGGGTTGGAAGTATTTTGATAAGACATGAAAAAGCCTTTGAAATGAACCTCAGAAGAAATCATTTCCAAAAGTTTAGTGTCGCCAATGCAAACGGCGCTGCTTTGAGTAAAGCTTCTGCAACATCAAATGTGGTAGTCGATCTCCTAGAACTTGTTGATAAAGATGAGATGGAGAAAGCTGTGACAGAGGCTAGGAAATGAGGAGGCAATTAAAGCGATCCTAAAAAGACATATTTTGTCATAAAGAAGCTCGTAAACTGTTTCTGGACAAAACGAGGATCAAGGCAATTGAAACCGCCACCAGAAATAGAAAGAGCTGACATTTTAGAAATACTAGAAAAGCTTGACTCTGGCTTACGTCTCAGAGCATGCTCTTGAGATCAAAATGAAAGTTGTTGGTAATTTGTCATGACTGGAAACATTACTGAATGCGGTAACGATGCAAGATGGCAGAAACCTACAGTAAGAGACAAGGTTTTATCTGCGCAGTGTAAAGTCGCAACTAAATCAAACTGTGTCGGTAACTGGTCAATGCTTCGATGTCCCCGAGTACATTGTACATTGAGCCAAAAATGGATGCCAGGCTTCATCCTGAAGAATCTGTCATTGATACTTTGACAGGAGAGTGGATTTTAAACGAGTGGAACATCTGGAGGAGGTGAATGACATGGGCAGACTTCGATCCTTGAAATGCCTTCGTAACGGAAAGAGAACAAAGGTCGTTACACCAGAAAGACTTTTGAAGGACGATGGAAAACAGATTGTCGTTGTTTCCGCTTTTGTTGGCGCACATTTGGTCTCATAATGAGACAATGAACTCCCTCGAATATAAACGAGATGTTTATGAAATTGGTAACTTTGAGGATAGCACATTACAGAACGATGAAGATGTCAGCATTGAAATAGAAGAAACAGGGTTAGGTCATATTAGGAACTATCAGATGTGGAATGACAGTCATTCGTTTGATGTCCTAGGACATTCGGGGCATGAATGCCATGGAGCTTTTCGTTATGGCCGGCGGCATGAAATTTCCAGTCGTTGATGCTGATTGTATGAGCAGAACTTTTCCAGAAGTACATAATATATATGTGTATCTTTCGTTACCGGAAAACCATCTTTTTCGACATCCATTATCGGAAGTGGCAACTACACACAGAGAAATGCAGCTGTTGTACTTTACTGCCCGCCAGGCTGCTGGTGTGGCCTTTGCACTGGATAAAGACAAAGTCATGATCATGACAGAGCTGCACACTGTCATCAGTGCCTGGAGATTCGGTGACGCCATCCTCCGAGCCAGGCATGAGAAAGAATCAGTCATCAACGCCATTATCCAGCAGGAAAATGCGAAGCACGTCATTACTGACAAAATTATGGACTTGCGTGCAGAAAGAAATCACAGGAGGGTTCACCCGGGGATATTTCACAGTTGATGGAGTCAAAGAATGGGAAGACCAACAGATAATGAATGCATTTCAAAATGGAAATCTTGTAATGTTCACATTTGCGGACGGAGAGAGGGCTGCGTGTGTAACGATCGGTACCTGATTTGATTTCCGTAGTGAATGCAAACATAGCCGAGCCTTTTCCATCGGGATGTCAAGTATGACTTGAGAGCTTCCATTCTTATCATGCATTCTCATCGAGGCACCCATAAAAAGTGTTAGTGTTAGCCACGGTTCTCATCAATTGCTACGTCAACACCACGCCCTTGAGCTGGTAGGACCTTAGGCATTCCACTACACGGACGCTATGGCGTTCACGCCGTATAAGGAGAGACGTCGTCGTACTCAACCTGTTCCCCCCATTTGAAAACATACATACACACACACACATACTTACACAAACTTTGTTTAATATACATTGTGTCTGTAATAGTGCAATACATTTTTCTGTGGCTCTTAACATGACGTAGTTAGAATATTAGACTATACATGTAGTTTCACTATTTCAGAGTTGTTGTTTTTTTTCAATCTGGCAGCACCTGCTAATCGGGTACACGCTATTCTTGGAGGCAAAGATGATGATTTTCTTTTAATTATATAGTGTGTTTTAGACACAGCATGCCTCTTTATTTGGAAACACATGTATATCAGAGCTTGACCCATACAAAAGTACGATATATAATCACAATTTCTTGATCGCTTAAACTTAAAACAATCGCTGCCAAGAAGAGAGACATTCTATAAAATCACTGAAGCTTCATTGCAGTCTTTAGAGATTTGGGAAGTACACGCCGCTCAAACACATGAACTGGCACATGTCCATGCAAGAACAGATCGTCCTTCTAAAGCCGTCAGCAATTTTATGGTGTTCTTAATAATTGAACAAAAACAACAACAACCATTGGGAGTACGGTGCTCCCGTTGACAATCTTGTTTTCCTGGCTCAGCCTTTTAACACTTTTATAAGCAGACGCCTTCGCTCGACATTACCGCCGCTCACACAGCATTATCACTGACGTATTATCCAGCCACAGCTCGTCATTTAAAAACGCCCTAAAGGACAACAACAATTTAAAGCTGCATGATGTGACAAATCGGGAGCAGATCTACCTACATGACGACAGAGTTTGTCTCCATCAAACAAACAAAACCATGAACCTCAGAGACAGTAATGCAATGCAAGTTGTCAACGAGATTCGATCACAAACCGTCCAAACACCAGACTGAGCTACCTATAGACACAATATAGACGTAACGTAGCTTCAAGCACTCGAAACATCACCCATCTCTCAGGTGGGACAAAAGCAACGAACATTCGATCACAGCATTAAATCCAGCACAACTACATGTATATATATATATATATATATATATATATATATATATATATATATATATATATATATATATATATATATATATATATATATATATATATATATATATATATATATATATATATATATATATATATATATATACGTACATTCTAATAAACAGACAACAAGATCAGAAGACATCATCAAGTAGCCGGAAAAAAATTGCATTAGGTCAAGTCAAGACTGAACATTCTGATCAAGAAAATTGATTGTGTTATGTTGTGTGAGAAATCGTCTCGATTATCATTTCAACCATCTACGTGATATGTATTGTGTATAAAATGTACCAAGTTGAACGTTTAGCGGGTTTACAAAACCCTTATAAAACAAATAAACCCACTTCGTGTAGTCATCAAACATGGGATGTGTCTACAAAATATTTGTGGTAACACTTACACTACTTACAGCTAAAATATTGAACTTGAATGAGAGTTTTTATACGTCGCCTGCACTCTTGTTAACAATAACACTTCCAGCTCTAGTTACAATTTTAATCCTCGTCTTACCCTGTGCATAATAGATCTATGCCACACCGAAGGTGCCTTATTGATTTGTCTCTTTGCATGGACACGTTAATGTATCTATAGTGAGACAGTGTCGTTCTCGTGTGTGTTTTTCAGACTTGATGCAATGTAACATTTCAGTGTTGACTTAATGACATGATGTATTAGATCTAGCCGGCTTTTGACTCAACTATTCGAGGCAGTGTCAAATACAGTCATATGTGTCCTCATCTCGTGAAGGGTAAACAAGTTGTATATTCGTATGGTTATTTCTTTATCAGATTCCATCTATCCATTACGACTAAAATATCCATTGTAACAATATTCAATCTCCACAACAATATGGATGTATGTATTGTGATCATTTATGTGAATTGTTACTTTATAATTTATCATTCGATTTCTTCCACACAAAGATTATCACCTGGTCGGTTGTTGTTGTTGCTTTTTGTATGTATATGTATGTGTGTGTGTGTGAGTTTTTTAAATTTTTTGTTTGTTTTTGTTTTTAAGGGGGGGGGGTCGAGGTTCCCTTCCTTAATGTCTGTCCCTTCGTTTGGGTTTCTTTTTAACTTTAACTTTAGTTCATGCCTTTGTACTCCTGTGTTTTCTATTGATATTCATTACTCCTCGCCCCCTTATTATCCCTTTGAGATCCTTGTGTTAACTTCCTATGAGATTGGTGTGAAACAATGATATGCGTTCAATTATGGTGTTTTTTTAACGTTTAATACTAATATTCGCGGGGGGAAAGAAAGTGTGCATCAACATTCAATTCCCAATACATGTATAATTTGGCAAAATATAATTGATGTTTGTACATGTACAATTGGGAGGAGCAATTGAATAATTATTATTTAATGGATACATGATTGATCAATAAATGCTTACTAACAAGAGCAAAAACTTACGTTTCTGGGCGTAAATTATCGAAAACGGAATAAACATGGTTTCAATACATGTAGCGGTTGTATCCTCTTGCCGTGATTACTGCTTGGTAACACTTTCTCATTGAGCGATAAGACTGAATTCGCTGTTGGTGTAGCAATGTTTATCCATCCTCCTATAATGCATAATATTATGAGCTAGATAGTTAGATGTGGTTCTGGGGTCGGGGCGGTATGTAGGGTTCAGGTTTTCTACGCAAACCTCGTTACAAATTGTCCCCTATGTGCTCTATTGGGAACAAATCAGGGGGGGGGGAACTCGCTGACGATGGAAGAACATTAATGTTGATTTGTTTTGAGGTGATTCCTGATTATCCTTGCCACACGTGGGAGATCATTGTCGCACGGGAGCATCATGCCGTGACCGTTATCAATATCATCCAGGAAATGTTGCACGTTATAAGGAATCACATTTTCACCACCCCTATAATAGTAGTGTAAATCTGTCACGTTTCCATTGATGATAACGAGGTTTGTTCGGTTTTGATACGAAATTCTTTCCCACACCACTGCCTCCTTGAAACTTATCAATCTGATTAAACGTTCTTTGGAATAACATCCCTCCCCCCCCCCACCCCCACCCCCTGTTGCCTGTACACAAAAAAACGTCCATCGTTGCCGTGCAAGGAAAATCTTGACTCATTCGAGAAATGAATTCGTCGCCAGTTGTGATAAACTCATGTTGTTAAATGCTCTCTAGCCAAGACTGGCGGATGGGCTTGACGGTGACCATCTCTCAGACTGAGTCTGCGGGGTGGGGGTAGGGGGAGGTATTCGATAGTCTAGAAGCAGGGTGTTGGCCTCTTAACCAAAAGGTAGTGGTTTCGAGTCTCCGCCACCGATTGATCAATTTTCTCGATTTTTTTCGACCAAAATCTACCCCTGGTCCAGGTAGGTGGATCGACACGTAGTCCCATCGGAGATAGACAATAAAAAAGGAGGTCCCGTGTGCAGATCACAACACTCTGTGCACGTTAAAGATCCCTTGGCTGTTTACAGGGCAGTCCGGGCAAAATTGAAAATCTTACCAAGAACCCCGAGATCACCTTAGTTGTGGATTTGGGTAAATCAAATCAAATCAACGCAGGAATATTCCTTGCAGTCTATAATGCTGGGATAAATCTGTTCCCCTAATATGATAGGTGTATAATAATTACATAGTGGTCTTGTCCATGGGTAGTAAATAACTCATGTACGACCGCTTTTGTGACGGTCAGCTTTATCACTAGTGTGGTTGAAGTGAGAAATAAGCCTAGATGTGGTATTCTTATGGGCCTGGAATTTTAATGTTCTGTCTTTGCGGTTATCGCTGAGCCAGCAGTTAACATTTCAGCAATGACAAGTTGTTGTTATTCTATTCATTCATTGCTGACATCGCTATATAGAAACGGTTCTAATCAACTTTGTTTCACTAAACTTATTTTACGATCCACTCATGACATGAAAATATCAAGAGCAACATTATTTACTTACACTTAGCTTGATATTTATCCCTGCTAGATTACTGAGTTTTTGTTCATAGGTCGTGATTTTATTCAAATCATTATTACCCTTCCCCGCCCCACCACCCCTTTGGACTGCTTGTTCAAGTTTTATGATATGCACGAGAATGTGAATTGTACTCACACCTATTCATATGCCCAGTAAGAATGAAATTCATTGAAAATTTACCAAACGCAAGAGGGATACACACTTTTTTTTTTTTTTTTTCTTCCCCATGAAGGAGTGGAGTCAGAAATTGTGAACCATATAATGGATTTAAGTTCTCTGGGTGAAAAGAAGTGTTACAATTTGAGAGTGAATTGAAATTGAAATTGAAATTGAAATTGAATGCATTTCTTTATCCACGAAGGGAAATTTGTTTTTGTTACAGTGAGCACGTGCAATGTTTGAAAAAAACTGTTTTTATTTGATTTGATTTATCCACATCCACAACTAAGGTGATATCGGGGTTTTGGTAGGATTTTTTTCAATTTTGCCTGGATTGCCATGTAAACAACCAAGGGGTCTTTAACGTGCACAGTGTTGTGATCTGCACATGGGACCTCCTTTTTATCGTCCATCTCCGATGGGGCTAGGTGTCGATCCATCTGCCTGGATGAGGGAGGTAGATTTTGCTCGAAAAAAACTCGAGAAAATTGTTCAAACGTTAGCGGGGCTCGAACTCACTATCTCTGGACTACCGAGTCCCCCGTACATGCAACGTAGAATACGTGTATAAATTACAAATACTATGAAAACATTTCATTGTACATTACGAGTAATTCATCAACTTTAGCATAAGAATATAATAATACACAACAATTATCGTGGATGAATAATGTCAACATGACAGTGACAACAACGGTGACAGTCATAATAGATAGCATTGTGATCATGATGGTTTTGATGAAGATGGATTGACAACGACAGTGTTTGATTGATGATGATGATGATGATGATGATGATGATGATGATGATGATGATAATGATGGTAATGATGGTGGGGGTGGTGGTGGTGATGATGAGGAGGATGAGGATGATGATGAGGATGATGCGATGATGATGAAGATGATGATGATCATCATGAAAAGGATGGTGATGGTGTTTATGATAATGTAAGTGATGACGACGATGATAATGATAAAGCACACTTGGTACTTCATTGTCGTTTTATATATGAAATAGAAGTTC
>JAXRKP010000028.1:192500-242500 GCA_037039925.1 Doris montereyensis
GACATAAATTACACAGTTGAGACATAAATTACACAGTTGAGATATAAAAAAGCTACAAAACACACGCACGTCTTACACACACATACAAACAACATTTACAACATAATCACATACACACACACTTCTAAGTACAAATGTGTTGGTACCTTTACAGACATAATGCGCATTATTCACAGTCCAATGGTTACGAACACAACCTCTCTCTCTCTCTCTCTCTCTCTCTCTCTCTCTCTCTCTCTCTCTCTCTCTCTCTCTCTCTCTCTCTCTCTCTCTCTCTCTCTCTCTCTCTCTCTCTCTCTCTCTCTCTCTCTCTCTCTCTCTCTCTCTCTCTCTCTCTCTCTCTCTCTCTCTCTCTCTCTCTCTCTCTCTCTCTCTCTCTCTCTCTCTCTCTCTCTCTCTCTCTCTCTTCTCTCTCTCTCTCTCTCTCTCTCTCTCTCTCTCTCTCTCTCTCTCTCTCTCTCTCTCTCTCTCTTCTCTCTTCTCTCTCTCTCTCTCTCTCTCTCTTCAATGAGTATTTACTAGAAAGAATAAGCATAAGTAATGACATATATAAATATAAAAGCCATAATCAAAGACTCTCTCTCCCTCTCTCCCTCCCTCTCTCTCTCTTCCAATGAGTATTTACTAGAAGAATAAGCATAAGTAATGACATATATAAATATAAAAAAGCCATAATCAAAGACTCTCTCTCTCTCTCTCCCTCCTCTCTCTCTCTCTCTCTCTCTCTCTCTCTCTCTCTCTCTCTCTCTCTCTCTCTCTCTCTCTCTCTCTCTCTCTCTCTCTCTCTCTCTTCCTCTTCCAATGAATATTTACTAGAAGAATAGCAGTGTCATAATAACACACAATTACACACACACGATCACACACACAATCACACAAACAAACACACATACACAATCCCACACACACAATCACACGCACACACAATCACACACACAATCCCATATAATCACACACACACAATCACACATACAATCACACACACACACACACATATATACCCTACTATTAGCACATGCACACACCCCTTAACACTAGCACACAAACACACACATGACCTCCTTCGTGGCACTACCACATATGCAAACACTGGCACACATACACCAACTCCTAATACATGCACTAACACATACGTGCACACACGCATACATACACACACTCTTACAATTACCACGCACACACATGCAAACACACACACATACACACACACGCACACACACCGACTCTTCCGTTCATGTTAGTGTTAGCAACAAGTTTGACAGACCGTGCAAAGAAAGACCAACACGATAGAAGTGTCAGCAGCAACCAATCTTTGTTTGATGTAGGCTACATTACTGTAATATCAACAATTATGTATTGATAAAATTTGCATGTGCAACACACATCATCAGCTAGTAGGCTCAAGTAAAAGTTAACCAACGAAGTATTATTTTTGAACCCTTCTACCCTATGACTCAAAGAGAGAGAAAGGAGAGAGAGAGAGAGAGAGAGAGAGAGAGAGAGAGAGAGAGAGAGAGAGAGAGAGAGAGAGAGAGAGAGAGAGAGAGAGAGAGAGGGAGAGAGGAGAGGGGAGAGAGAGAGGAGAGAGGGAGAGGGAGAGGAAGAGAGTGAGGGAGAGGGAGAGGGAGGAGAGAGAGGGAGAGAGAGAGAGAGAGAGAGAGAGAGAGAGAGAGAGAGAGAGAGAGAGAGAGAGAGAGAGAGAGAGAGAGAGAGAGAGAGAACAATACACATACCACATGTACTACATACATACATTCAGACAGACAGGCCTGTGGTGAAATCGGCAGTGTTTTGAGTAAGTAATCATGATGATATTGATTCAAAACCATGGCCAGGTCTGAACACTTTCATGAAGTTCTACATGCACTATTTGGAAAGGCACTTCACTCTGCTTTTTTTAAATATTATGACTCACATGCGAATGACCACCCATACCCTGATCAAGAGAAAGATCGTGTGAGAATGTTAGTACAATGTATTCAATCGCCTATTAGGCAGCTGCTGCACTCTCCAGGAAGTGGAGAAAAACTTTGAAAGCGAAGATAGGCCGTGGAATAAAGTCGGTGAGCTTGTACTTGTATGTAGGATATGGACTATAATATAAAAATCCACCTTTAGAAGATAGCTAACATAATACTCTTACACTCATACATACGTACATACATACACGATACATACATATGCATATATATATATATATATATATATATATATATATATATATATATATATATATATATATATATATATATTATACATCCATAGGCTACATACATACAGACAGACATACACACATATTCAACCGGCGACCTGTGCATTGGCACTCATCGTCTCGCCATAAAGTTAGCTCTGTTGGAAGCACGCTTTCTTTTCATGGCGAGGTGACGGGTTCAATACCCATTGTGGCTAATATTTGTTCTGTCTATTCTTTGTATTTGTCTCATCTTTGTTCACATGGGGCTTCAATATTATTTAATGTCACTTCCTTCACTTTCGAATAGTGTGTATGTAATACAATGATGCAATGGGGCAGTATAAAAAGCTCAAAGATCGATAAGTCATCCAATGATATCTGCTAGGCAAATCGGCAATGATTTCCCTTGGCAGGAAAAAAATCATGTGACTTCTTTGTTTACGTCGGCACAGTGCTTGGAAGAATCAAGCCCAGTTCTCGTCCAATCAAAAGCTCGCCTGTACTAAATGCACTGTAGGCTACTAGTTATTGTAAACAAGTTCACATCTGCAGCGTGGAAAGAATTCGTCTTCAAATTACGCTCTATTTCACGTTTATGTTCCTTGTTGTTTCAGTGCACAAGCAAGAAGAACTATTGAGATTTTGGATTAAGTGAAAAATTTGTTGAACGGCACCATATTATTTCTGAAATCATGTCTGGAGATAATGAAGTAATTGCCGATATGCAAGATGGCGCAGCAGACATTGTCAATGGCGAGATTGAGGAGGTCGAAAGCGCAGATGGAATTGGTGAGCTGTCCAATGATATCTCCTCACGTCCTATGCGAAAGGCCAAACGACATCTTGGAAGGCTCAGCCCTGGAAAAGAAGTTGTGCCAGAAGGAGTAAACGCGCAAACCAAGAAAATCCTGCCCCTTTCCAAAATAGCAGAAAATCCAGGGACGGGAGAGGCCGAGGATTACCGAAAAAGGTAAAACCACGTGGTCTTCGTTTTCTTGTAATCATGATCGATATTATTCACGTTTATGGCCAGGTTTTCCAAGAATGCAGCAATTTGCATAATCTATTACTTCTTCTTATATTGTACAAGGCTCATTTTGCTTTATTGTCAGGGTGAGTGGTCGAGAAAAAAGAGAGGCAAACTTACATGCCCCTATCATTTCTGTTTATATCGAGGTCAAAGGGTCAAGGCCATTTAAGTGTTGACAACAGTGATGACCTTCCCCATCATAACATAACCCACTTTCAGAGATGGGTCTTAATGTGTATTATATTATATCTTATGAAGTTTGGTGAATTATTCTGTGATGGGGACCCCCCCCCACTGAATTTAATACCATACTATAAGATGCAGTCCTGATCTACAGTAAAATCGAAGTTAGCTGAAATGGGTCAAATGAGACTAATCTAGATTTATGTTTTATGTGGGATACAAGGTGAAAGATTATCATTTCTTGTCTTATCAGCTGGCTCTACCAGTCTACCTTACTATGATAGTCATTATAGTCCATTCTGCTTTATAGCCTAATTTAACCCACTTTTGATTTTGAAACAGTGGGAGAGATTTGGCCATGCCTCATCAAGAGGAACGGTTCAAAGCAATGCATCTTTAATAATCTTAAAAACAATTGAAACTGTTTATAGGGTGAAGTGGGCCACCTCAAAAGGATGATAGCTTCTTACCACTTTGTCACCAGCGGCGAATGGTAAATTTGATGCATAAACTGGTACCTTGCTGCCAAAGGTTCTCTTTGAGATTGCAACTTTCACAAGCTTTTGGTCGTAGGATGACATAGATCTAGATCTATACATATATATGGCTGCCAAGCCTGGATTTTAACCAAAAACACCCATGAAGAAAAGAAACTCAAAACAAGCCAAGGAGCCGTGGAGAGAAAGATACTCAACATCAAATGGAAAAACGAAGTCCAAAATGACACCTGTAGACAAAATAGCAAAGACACACACACGCACACTATGTCAATAACAGTTGCTCTGCGCATTTGCCGGCCTTCTAGTGGTGACCTACTTTCCCATTGTACAACAGTGCCAACAGACAGCTATTGGTCAAACTTTACTTGCTTATTTAGAGTGCCAGCCCAATTTGCTGAAATCTGGGCTCTGAAAATAGCTACTAATCACATTGTTAAGAATATATATATAAGGTAACAGTGCTAGACATGTGATGACTGAATGCTACTCAGGAAAATCTCATAGATGAGTATTTTTTGCTATATAAAAGTTTAATCTATTAGAATTTACTGGATAGTGAAACAACATATATATATTTATCTCAATGCTGGGGATTTTTTTTTCATTTTGAGTTTGAAAGTCCATGAGCTCCACCTCCATTAAACTTAATTTAAAATATTGAGGCGAGCTGTTGTTTCTTAGATAATAATGCTCCATCACTATTCGTGATATTGAGCTATTGGTTTTGTATTTTGTGTGTTTTTTTAAGGTGGTGCTGGTGGAAAAGGAGTGTGGGGCAAGCTTGGTGAGGAAGCCAATGTGGATGGCCAGTGCCAAGATTCCCAAGATCCTAATTACGACTCTGAGAGTCAGGTATTAAGTATTTTTATTATAATTTTTTTTTTTTTTTATTTGAAGGGGGGTGTGATGGGTCCTGAACATAATTTGGAATATATGTTTAAAATCTTTTATAGACAATTTTAATCATCTTCACTGAAAGAAATGTGTTTGTCATACGGTTGCCATGGATTTATTCCACAAGAACGGATGCCTAGGCCTCATTCACCAAAATCGATAATTTTAAAAAAGCTGACACGTTCGATTTTTCATTTTATGCTCAGTTATGTTTTTATCATAAATATGGATTTTCTTTTGGCTTCTTGATAATTGTTGTAATGTAATGAAATATATATATATATATATATAATAGTATAATAGCTTCTATGGAAATTGGGTGAAGGAGGGAATAAGGAATGATAGTAAATAATGCTGCAGACGGAGGGGTTACGTTTTTATGTTGTAACTGCAGAGGTTTAGGGGATGAGGTTTTTGTAATGATGCTTCAAATGTAGAGTGGAAGCAATAAGTGTTGGTGGTAATGCTGCTGAGGGGGAGGGGTAGGTTGAACTGGTATTGCTGCAGAGTGAGGGGATAAGTGAAGTAAGAGAGAGGACAGAAGAAAAACAAAACAAATGACAAAAACGTCAAATTTTTTCCTTCGGTTAGTTTGCTAGCATTGCATCGTAGCAGACTACAATAAGGAGACCATGACCTAGGTCACTAACTGTTTCCAAATAATATGAAAATTTGTTTTTAACGTCTTGTGGTCAGCCGGCAGCCTGACCAGTCAGAGCAGAGAAAGTGCTGTCGTTACTCATCTCTGCAAATGTTATGGTTGACTACACAGCTAGCCTAACATCAAAATAATGAATTCAAATATTGTGTGCTCTGCTAGCCATGTGGTATTTGTTTGAAAACACAACTTTTGACTCTGACGAGTAGTGTGATTAATAATATGTCAATGAAGATCTCATTTTAAAACACTTTAGAATTTGTGGAAATAGATGGGGACATAAAGATGATATAATAATGTAATTCTGTATTCTTTTCTTTCTTTTTTTTGATGATTGATGTACCCAATGCACTCTACAATGAGTATTTTGATAAAATAAGAAATACATGCAAAATGACTTCTGATCGCTTTTAGTCAAAAACACTGTTCCAAAGTTAACTTGATAAAAAACTAAATACTCTCACACAGTATCGTCATTATTTTAACTAAAAAATCAAGCTTGTGTTTTGGGAAATTATAAATTGTTGATGAAGATTTTGTTTTGCTTTTTAGAGACTTCTCTATTAAGCACTTTCATATTCCAAGTTACATGCTCTTTTTATATTTATAAAGTAGTATAAAGTTCCCTCGAATATCAACAACATGGAAATGTATAGATTTATTTAAATATTGTAAGTATGGTGGCCTAGTGGTTAAGTTGTCGGACTTTGAAACATGAGGTCCTGGATTCGAATACTTACAAGGCTAGACTTTGTGTTCCTTGGGAAAGACACGTAACATACATTTCTGCGCTTGACCTGGGTGTAAATGGATACCAACAGCAGCTTAGGAGTGAAAACCTGCAACAGACTAGTATCCTGACCTGGAGGTGACTATTACCACCTGTTCTGCTTCACGCTATAGAAACCGGGATAAGATCCGGACCTATGAGCCGCAAGGGCCTCGAAGGAACTATTGGTTGTATGACTATTTACATATTTTCCCTTCCAAATGTTTTCTTTTCTTTTTTTTGGCATATATATATTATAAAAAAATAGTTTTGGGAGAGGGATCAAAATTTGTCTTAAGCTTAAAATCATTGACCTGG
Source organism: Doris montereyensis (assembly GCA_037039925.1). NCBI lineage: Eukaryota > Metazoa > Mollusca > Gastropoda > Nudibranchia > Dorididae > Doris > Doris montereyensis. The sequence continues at coordinate 199,047 of JAXRKP010000028.1, forward strand.
AACTAATTTCATAAACTTTTACTTTCTTTCTTTCTTTATCAGTTCCCATTCTACCTTTCGGTGTATGTGTTCAGATGCCCGAGATGATCTTTGTCCAGGATGCCTTGTCCTGCCATTTTCTGTTTTCTTTCAAAAATGTTAAATTTCTATGCTTCAGTGCCTCTTTTATATCTTCTTCCCACTTTCTCCAAGGTCTGCCTTTTGGTCTTTTAGCTTGGGCTTTATCACTGTATACTGATTTATCCATTCTATTGTCATTCATCCTGTTTACATGCCCAAACCATCTCAATTGATTTGTTTCTATCTTAGTTTTTACGCCATCTGCTTTGTTTTGATCTCTTATTGTTGTGTTTCTGATTTTGTCTCTTTTAGTTTTCCCTACTACTCTTCTTATATATTTTATTTCAGCTGCCTGTACTCTACTGTCTAATGTCCAGGTTTCACTGCAACAAAGGAGAGTAGGACAATAAACTGTATTGTATACTGCCATTTTGGTTTTTGTTGACAATTCTTGTTTTCTACAAATGCCTTTCCTAGATGGTTATGTATTGCACTTGCCTTTTTGATTCTCCGGCTGATTTCTTCTCTTTAGTTTTCCCTCTGAGTTAATCATTGCTCATAGGTAATTGTAGCTTTGAAATTTTTGTAAATTCTCCCTGCCCAATTTGTTTTAGCTTCCCTAGTTACTAGCACTGTTTTTGTTTTCTTTGCATTTACTCTTTCCTCTTTTATTTAGTTCATTGTTCATAAGGAATGCCATATATATAGTTCGTCCCTCTGACAGTGTCAAATGCCTTTTCTAAGTCAATAAAACACAGGTGCAAGTCAATGTTTCTCTCAAGGAATTTTTCTATTATTTGTCTAATTATAAATATGTGGTCTTGTACACTTCTTTCTGGTATAAATCCACTCTGATGCTCTTCAATATGATCCTCTACTCTTTTCCTTAGTCTCATTTCCAGTATCCTGGCATATGCTTTTCCTGGAACGCTAAGTAGTGATATCCCTCTATAGTTATAACTGTTTGGATTTCTTCCATTGATATATAACTACATCTTCAGCTGTCTCCTCTGGATTACTTGTTATTCTTACTAATTGATCTTTTCTCCTTGTTTCATACGTTCTTTAATTGTTGAAAATGCTTTCTCCATGTTCCATGATTTGACTGTCTTCTTTCATTATTTCTCCTTTGGCATTCTTAATTTGTCGTATTGGGCAAGCTTTGGTCTTTCTCATGCTCTTCATTGCCCCCAGAACAGCTTTTGATTTCCTTGATAGCTTTCTTGAAGTCTTTGTCCAAACTCTTCCCATTGTTCCTGTTTTGCTTTCCTAACTTCCTCTTTGGCGATAGTTCTTTTATTCACATAATCTATCCTATCCTCTGGTCTCTTTGTTTGCAAGTATTTCTTCCAGGCATCCTTTTTTCTTTGATCTTACTCTTATATTCTCATTCCACCATGCTGTTCTTTTCCTATCCCCTTTAATTTGTTTCCTACCACAGACCTCTTCTGTACAACTGAGGAGTATTTCTTTATACATCTGAGACTTTTCTTCTATTGTACTATCATTCAGATCCATCTGTCTTTCACTGATAAATCTTTTTATTCTAGATTGGTATACTTGTTTTACTACTGGTTTATTTAGTTCCTCTATTTTGAGTTTAGTAACTTTCTTCTCTTTCCTTTTCTGTTTGCTTTCTTCGGTCAGTAATCTCATTTTGGCAATCACTAAGTGATGATCATTAAATATTTCTGCTCCTCTGTTTACTCTTGCATCCAATGTACTGTAAAAAAAGGGAGCTGCTAACTATTATGTAGTCTATGATTGACTTTTCACACCTGTCTTCATTTTTACTCTTGTATATTTGTGGATATCTTTATGAGGAAAAAAGGTGTTGACTACTTTCATGTTATCCTTTAGGCTAAAATCTATTAGTTTCTCTCCTTTTGGAGAAGTTGTCTCTTATTCCTTACCTATTACTCCTCCTGACGTTTCTACATTGTTGCCTACTCTAGCATTTAAATCTCCTAAAAGCATTAGTTCCTGTTTGGGTTTAAGATTCTCTGCAGCTATTTGTATATCGTTTTCGAAAATATCTTTTTCTTCTTTAGTTGCGTCTTCGTTTGGTCCATAGGCTATAATTTAATTTCTTGTCTTTTTGGTTTTATACTTACCTCTAATAGCTGTGGGCTTATAAATCTCCAACTTTCTAGTAGCTTTTCATGCCTTTTATGCACTATTCCTGCTCTAGCTCTATCCTTACATCTACTCCTGAGAAGATTAAAATATGATTCGGTCCTACATTTTTTATTCCTTGTCCTTTTTTCTTTGTTTCTGTAATGGCCAAAATATCTACTCTTTTCCATTTATTGGCCTAACATTCCATGTTCCAAAAATCGCAGTCCGTATTTGTTTCAGAGTTCGTCTTTGAAAGATCAAACCGGTTATATTATATTTAGTTCTCTGAATCAGTTTGTTTTGAATAAGCAGGGGATTAGCCTACTATACCCTAGGTAGATGGTGGGGGTGCCACCTTGAGACCCCCTACCAGGCCTTGTTATTTTCTGTCAGGGTTAAATCCCTTAGTCTTTAGTCATTCAAGAACAGCCTGCAAGGTAGCAGGTTGTTATATTCTGTCAGGGTTAACTCCCTTAGCCTTTGGTCAACCAAGACCGGCCTGCAAGCTGGCAGGTTGTTATTTTCTGTCAGGGCTAACTCCCATAGCCTTTGGTTGTCCAAGACCCACCTGCAAGGCAGCAGGAGACTCGTGGAGGGCGGGATCATATACTCCCCATACAGGTACTTACCTGTCCACTGCCCGGATAAACTTTTACATGGATAAAAATTAAATTAAATGTTTTTTATGATTTAAAATGTTTTATTGAATATTACATATATATCACACACATATATTTTGTATAATAATATATTTGATTGCTCTTACCTTTCAGGATGAATACACTATTGAAAAAATTGATCCTGAATTAAGCGGTGAAGAGTTATTGAAGGTGTTAGATCCAGCAATTCTAGAGTATTACGAGAACAACAATTCAGAAGAGTTTATGGTGAGTTTTTATGTATGTTTTATTTCTTGGAAAACGTTTGACATATTATGCCCACAATGAAGGAGGGGGTCCTGACAAGGCCATTTTACCACAAATGGGACAAACTATTGCACTACTGGATGGAGCAGTTCATTCCCTTGACATTCATACCATAACAAAAGCTCAATATCGATTCTTTCATTTTATTCGATTTTTTTAGAAATGCCTAGCCTTCAACACATCAGCTGTACCATAAATGTTAGAAATTTTGTTGAAAGTATATCAAGTTTGTACTCATTTTGATTACCTCAAAGTACGCTATCTGAAGAATCTACTTTTGATGAATTATTGTCAATATTATTTAAGATCGACCGAATATTACGGGAAACATTCCGTGTACCTATTATAAGAAAATGCCATCCTGACATGAGTATTTAGGGATCTGGAGCAGTTGAAATAGGGTCGACATGAAGTATTTGATAGCCTCTCACGATTGTACGATGTTTCAAAGTATAATATTATTCTTTTACAGGTTTATATGTGGAAAAACCTTTCAATGACTGAAATGTTTTTTAAGAATTGCGATTTTCTCAAAATGTTACTGTTTGATAGTGTAAGTGATATACGATCTACTTTTTTTTTTTTATTGTCCGATTGCCCCCAAATTTGGTATATAAAATCTATAAAATAAAATAAAATTTCTTCCAGTAGTTTTTTCGATATCTCTTCAAATTTTTTTGTCATTAAATTTGCCAAAATTTGGGAAGGTTGATGCATTTTCAAAAATTTCAAAAATGAAAACGTTTCATTTATTCAAAAAAGCTACTGGGTGCGCTGAGATATTGAACCAAATAATGTGTGCAAGGTTATAGGCAATTTTATTTATAGCTGGAAAAGCCTATTTGAAATGAAGTTGTTATTTTCGCAATGAAAATCCAAGATGGCAGCGTTCCCATGGCAACCATATGAGAAAAAGAAAATTTATTGTCTTTTTGAGCTATTTTAGACATGCCAAGTACAATGGTAGTGGTTATAATTGTCTATATCAAATAATAATTAAAGACATGCTCAGGACCCCCCCCCCCCCCCTCAAATTATGTAGAGTATTGATTTTGTTTTACTTTTGCGGTTTGATTGATAAAATCATCATATGATGTCTGACCAATATATATGTATTATTTTCAAAAATTCATTCAAGAAAACTATCCAAAATTATCTTTTTAAAAAACAACCGACGTCACTCTTTAAATACTGAATGGAAAAAAACGATCTGCGCAGGTTTTAAGTGATTTTATTATGAGTGAGGAGATAGATTTTCAAAATTCGAGATGGCAACCAAGTACCCTCAAACTTTTCAATGATACAGGATGACTTTATTTTGACAGTTACTCATATATATACTTAAAGAAAAAAACCCAACTTAAAAGTAAAAGAAATCACTTCAGGAGCGAGGTGTCCCCCCCCCCCCCTGAAATATGGCAACCAAGGATCTACAAAATTTTCAATGAGATAGGATGACTATATTTACTTAAAGAAAAACCCAACTCAAAAGCAAAAGAAATCACTTCAGGAGACTCCTCCCCCTAAATTAAGTCCCACACTACGTAAATGGGTCAATTTTGATTGGACGTCATTGAACAATGTCCTTATTTGTTGCCTCGCATCTTGAGATAACACGCATTCTTTAGAGAATATTTTTATATCTTGGACCAGAACAAAATGGAGTAAGTGACTTTTAAAAGCTTCTATTTCCTTAATTTTTAAATTTTTTATCTATAGATGTATTATTCTTTTGTGTTAATTTTCAAAATTAACGCCGTTGCATTTTTGTTAAACAGAGATCATTGGCTGATCTTAACATTGGTGACATGAGACCAAAATTAGTTGAATTTCTAATCAGCAAAGCCATTGACCACAAGGCAGCCCACTGTGAAATGACGTCGGTCTTGTTGTCAGATTTGTATAGTCGCGTGCTTCACCATGACCACATGATGGAAGGCTTTGATGATGTCTTGGGGCGGCTGTCTGACCTTGTTTTGGATGCCCCTCACGCTCCTGAGGTAAACCGTCATTACAAAAGTCAACGCATGAATGACATATGTTTATGCTTTATTTCATCAACACTTCTTATGTATATTTAGTTCTATACGTTGCCTATCATTATTTTTATACATTGCAAATTGCAACTATTTAACTGCTGTGCGCTGAAAGTTTGGCGCCATTTTATGAACTGTTATTATTCGACTGCTTCACTTTTGTCCAGTTCTAAATTGTAACGCCTTTGGGTTTCTAATTGCTAGAAAATGGATTAGAATGCGGTGGCATCATGAAAACCATCTTGATGGACACAATGTCAGTGACAAAAACACTAGTGAGATTTGTATCATCACAGCAATCTATGAGCTGGCTGAAAAGGCTATTCACAGTTTAATCATTAGGTGTCATCTTGAAACAAATACACACAAAGTTTAGACGTAAATATATATATAAAAAAAGAAAAAAATCCTCCAAAATTTAAACATTTGAATGTATCTGCTTTATAAAGCCGACAGCTAAGTGAAACAGAACATGTTAAAGAAATGATAATAGGTGTCAGGAATGATGGATGCAAGTTGATGTACTGATAGTGCAGAGTGAACATGTTGAAGACATCATTTAAATGGTCCCAAGTCTTTTGATGTTGGAATGTGTTTTGAATATCTAAATTTCATCAAGGCTTAACTCTTGTAAGGCTAACCTGCTGGCTAACCTCAATATCGGTCAATAATTTCGTTCCGCTGTGTACGAGGCTTCCGCATTTGGCATCAATAGTTTTCTTGCTCCGCTGACGAGGCTGCCACGCTTGACCATGACGTACCTGTGATTATTGTGATAGTTTTTTTATCTTCGTTGAGTAAGGTGACATAGCAGGCAATTCATTTTGTTATTGTCATCGAGTTTATATTGCATTGTATTAATAATAACATCTATCACAGCCTACTTTTATTAAACATGAAAAGGAATAATACTGCAGTTGGCCCATTACTAATGAAGACGAATATGAAAGGTATAATACTATTAATACTAAAAGATAGAAAATGGGTCAGGACCGAGAAATCTTCAGTGTGCCCAACCTTTATAAGCAACAAGGAGACAAGAGAAACAAATAAACACTAAACAATGCTGGACGAAACTAATACTAATAGAGCCATTGGTGCAACGACCCATCGAGCAATGTTCATCAACAGAGCAGGCCTCATAACAACAATAAACAAACAGAAAGAAGAAAACGAAATACAACTGCCATAAGAGAGAGAGAGGAGGGAGGGAGAGAAAGAGGAAAGGAAACAAACAGGAGACTAAAAGATAATGAGGAAGGTAAAGAGAGACGAATAGAGAGGGGAGAGAAAATGAGAGAGACAGACAGAGAGAGACCAGGTAACATATAGAGCGAGAGGGGGCATGTGGCTGCATGGTCAGGCTTTACTCTAGTCATTCAATAATAGTTGGGCTGGCTGTGTCAAATTTTATGGTGTAGAGTTTCAATGAACAACATTTATCTTTATTTCAAAGGAATCATTTTCATTCTCACATCTAAATAAAATGACAGAACTATAATACTAATACTAGAGGAAATGTCAAATCGCCTTTCGCTAATCCCATGACCGAGTCCAATGTGCATAGGTAACACATTCCCATGATAAAAAAACAGGCCCCCGGTTTATTGCTTTCACAAGTGTGTATCTCCCCAGCTGCGGCAACACGCTCTATCCCAGACCTATCACCTCTCCTAAGTTACATGCTTCCCATGCTTTTGAAAACTCTCTCCCTACCCTATGTCTATAACTAGTATCACCCTCTCTTCTCATTTACAATGACATGAGTGACCATCATTTTGTATTCTTGGCTGTTCCCTTCCTACAGTCAATAGTAATCCACCTCCTCTCAAACAGCCCCCACCCTTTCTTCCCCCCACTTCTGGATGTAAGTCTCCCTCTTTAGTCCTTTCTATACAGTAGGAAAATAGACTCTTGTAGTTTCTAATGTCTATACACTTCAAATAGCCGCCCTTCCTCTTGTCCAGATACCACATGTCATCATGACCATGTGAAATGGACCTGTTTGAGAGATCAAAGTTCCTTTGTTGCTGGTCGCTGAACTCAGATGAAAGCCTCAATTTTCCCTTGTACTTTCAACACTCTAATCTCTTCATTCTTATGTGAAAAAAAAGGTGGAAATGTATTTTGACGTATGTGAGGTTTGACAATATAACCATCAACACAATGCCAATGCTCCCCCTGATTTGTCAACCCTGAACATGGTTTCTTTCTATTGACGGAAGGTCACGCCTCCATTCAGGATGACCGTAGGTGTGCAATGTGATTGGCCACTGATATCTTTTATTTATATCAATCACTATTTCTTGCTTGTGGGTGGAGCTTCTTACTAAAGTATTTGACATCTGTCCAGAAGTTGCGTCGGTCATACGAAGACAATAGTCTTTGGTTTTGTCCACTTTGCAGAGGGTCCACAGCCTGCATTTGAGATAGAGCTCCTGTTTGTTGTTGTATCTCTTTATAAGAAATATATCGAGTGTGTGTTAAACTCGAAATGAACTATCACTTTTACCCCTTTAGAATAATAGACTTTCTCTGTTTGGCGTGGGTTGATCAGCGTAATTGATCAGAATAGAGGCGTTCCCAAAACCCATCCCTGAGTGCACTGCAATGCAGTTATATGGAACCTGCCACTAACGCTTTGTCTTGCTGGAAGGTCGGGAGTGATGCAAATGTACAGGACCCTCCATTAACGTAGGTGTACTTAGAGTGACCAGCGGCATGCAAATATACAGGACCCGCCTGAAAAGGGTTAAAATAAAGACAACAAAACAAAATGCTCTGATGAAATCATGAAATTTTATAGGCAGTGAAATAATTATATATATTCAAAACATACAAACGTTTGCAGTTAGATTTAAAACATGCATACACAAATGATAAATATATATTCAAAAAGTACAAATATAGGCAGTGAGATACATTTTTATAAAATACACATATAGGCAGTGAAATATGATATTCAAAACATACATGTATGAGAAGTGATTTTTTACCATTTAATTCTATTTCTTACATATTCTCTAACATTTTATCAAATAAAATATTTCTCTTATTTGGGGTGTATTTTATTCTTAAAAATAAAAATGACGCATTGTGTGTTTCAGGTTGTAGGAAAATTTATTGCAAGGGCTGTTGCTGATGACTGTCTCCCCCAAATATATTCAAGGCTATAAGGGACAAGTTGATTGTCAAATGAAGCAGTAAGTGTACTCTAGGGTTTGGTGTTTGTTATTGTTAAATCAGTATGATCTAGACATTGCATTAAAGTCCAGTGTTTGAATTTACAAAGAGTTGATTGATTTATATGAGTGAAGGCTAGTAATGTCAGCTTCTATATTTGAAGTTAGGGTCTACCAGATGGGATCATTGCTGAACTGAAGTTTGGGGTTTACCACATAATATTATCATTTGACTGGCTGAGATTTACCAGATGGTATTAATGACTAAAGTTAGGGTTTACCAGATGGGATTGTTGCTTGTCTGAAGTTGGGGTTTACCAGATGGGATCGTTGCATGTCTGAAGTTGGGGTTTATCAGATGGGATCGTTTATTGTCTGAAGTTTGGGTTTATCAGATGGGATCGTTGCATGTCTGAAGTTGGGGTTTACCAGATGGGATCGTTTATTGTCTGAAGTTGGGGTTTACCAGATATGATCGTTGCATGTCTGAAGTTGGGGTTTACCAGATGGGATCATTGCATGTCTGAAGTTGGGGTTTATCAGATGGGATCGTTTATTGTCTGAAGTTTGGGTTTATCAGATGGGATCGTTGCATGTCTGAAGTTGGGGTTTACCAGATGGGATCGTTTATTGTCTATCGTTGCTTTGAAGTTGGGGTTTACCAGATGGGATCGTTTATTGTCTGAAGTTGGGGTTTACCAGATATGATCGTTGCATGTCTGAAGTTGGGGTTTATCAGATATGATTGTTGCATGTCTGAAGTTGGGGTTTACCAGATGGGATCCTTTATTGTCTGAAGTTGGGGTTTATCAGATGGGATCCTTTTGTCTGAAGTTTGGGTTTACTAGATATGATTGTTGCTTGTCTGAAGTTTGGGTTTACTAGATAGGATTGTTACTTGTCTGAAGTTTGGGTTTACCAGATATGATTGTTGCTTGTCTGAAGTTTAGGTTTACCAGATATGATTGTTGCTTGTCTGTGTGTTTACCAGATATGATTGTTGCTTGTCTGAAGTTTGGGTTTACCAGATAGGATTGTTGCTTATCTTAAGTTTAGGTTTACCAGATATGATTGTTGCTTGTCTGAAGTTTGGGTTTACCAGATATGATTGTTGCTTGTCTGGGTGTTTACCGGATATGATTGTTGCTTGTCTGAAGTTTGGGTTTACCAGATTGGATCGTTGTTTGACTGAAGTTGGCGTTTACCAGATGAGATCATTGCTTGACTTCTCTTATCTGTTTGTTTTCTTTCTTATACTTCATCATCAGTCTTCTAATTTATTTTTGCCAAAGTTTTCATAACTTTTTTCTTTTTTGAAGTCTTCTTTGCTTTTCCTTTATTTTAACAAAAATTTGCTTTCTTTTCTTGGTGATATAGACAGGAAAATTTGAGAGGGAAGGATAATATATTTATATACAGTATGTAAAAATCTTTTTTAGTATGAGTTTCTTTAGCTTTTGAGTATGTTATTCTTTCATACATTTGAAAGTTAACTGTAATTAGATTCATATTGTGAAAAAATGTTAAATACAAAACAACAGCATAGAAATCCTTCAAAAGGACTAGGCCCATCACTGGTCTTCACTGGCATCTATGCTTCTATTTGATATCTTCCCTGGACATAAAGTTTTAGTACTTTCCCTGGTGAAGAGAAAGAGATTGCTTTCATAAGATTGGATGTCAACAATCTAAAATTGTTGATTGCTTAATTCAGTAAATTTATGCTTTAGTAAATTAAAGGTCATATACACCGATACTGATGCTTTTACTTATAATTATAGGGATAAGTTTGTGGTAAATTGTCATGATTTCCGGAATGTATGAAGTATCGTGCACATTTTAATTATTTCATGAGACTAGTTATCTGATTGCTTTTATCTTTTACAGACACCATTGGACTTCTTTTATAGAGACAAATCTAAGTTTCAGCTTTACTTCAATTATAAATAGTTTTAAAACAATCTTACATTGATCTTTTCTTTTCTTTTTCAGGGCTGCATTGTCAAAGGCAGACACATTATTGAATCAGAAACATGGAATCGTTCGGTTGGATAACATTTGGGGCACAGGGGTGGAATTAGACCAGTAAAATATCTCATTAAAAAGGTATATACATCTGTTTCCTTTTTGAGTTTTCTTTGTAATCTTGCACTTGTGCTATTTGTTCCTTTCCTTGTTCATGATTGAACGTTACTATTTCTGAAACTGATCTTCTAAAATATCTTATATATTTTCCACTGCTTAGAAATAGGCGTGTATATATATATATATATATATATATATATATATATATATATATATATATATATATATATATATATATATATATATATATATATATATATATATATATATATATATGTATATATATATATATATGTAATGAAAATGTAAACCATTGTAGTTGTAGGAGTAATGAGAATTGTATGAAAGTGTGTGCAGGTTTTGACATTAATATAGCAAATAATTCTGTGTAAGGTCCATGCTCTTCACATTTCTCTTGAAAGAGGCCTTGGTACGCCTACCAGTGTACAGAGAGACAAAAAAAAGTCCCCTTTCCCTTGTTTGTATTTTGTTGATTGACACAAGTTGCAAATGAGACTGTTGGTCTAGATGACTGTTAGAGCTGTTAACAGTGACGTCATATTTTAGATAAGAATAAGATTTTGAGCTGTTGCCTTTTTAGCTATTTATGTTGTGACACCTTCATTGCTTTTTCCAGAGATTCAATAACGGACACGTATATGTGTGGGCTTTTCTTTCACAGATTATCATGCTGCTTAAAGAATACCTCTCATCTGGGGACATTACAGAGGCAACGCGATGTCTCCTTGACCTTGAGGTACCCCATTTCCACCATGAATTGGTCTATGAGGTAAATGTCCCTAATATCTGGTTCATTGGTAGATGAAATTGGGATGATCACATTTAAGAAGTTTTTTTAAAAGGCTTCTATTTTTAATTTTATAAAGGCTGCTTTACTCCTTTATTGATGACCTTACATTTTTTTGTTGTTAACACCAGAATGCCTTATTTTCTTTCTTGCAAAACATTTTAAAGATCATGTGTGATTTTAATGTTTGCTTTTGCGTTTCATTTTAATAAATCTTAAAAATTTTGTTCTCATCCTGGTGTTTTGTCATATCAGATCATTTTATTGTTTCTTTTTCCTTTGTCTACACAGGCAGTTTACATGGTACTTGAAAAGTCCACCGATAGGGCCCGTGACATGATGGTCAAGTTTTTAAAATCTTTAGCAGCAAGTATCATCATCACCCCAGACCAAGTCACTAAGGTACTGGCCTCTACATTTTTCATTAGCACACTTTTTGTTTTTATACTACTACTGTCACCACTTCTTCTACTACTTACTACTACTAGTAGTAGTACTACTAAAACTACTACTAGTACTGCTTTGATGTCTGTTACCACTGCTTTTATTACTTTAGTCGCTGGATGTGTTCTCTAATGCATTCCGTCTGTTTATGGGAACTTAATAGAAGATAACTTATGTTATGCAGAAGGTCTACAGGTCAAATGTGTCATGTAATTATATTGATTACGCCCACACATGCACACAATAAGATTTGAGAGCCAATCACCAAGGGCCTTGTGCCATTAGCCCCACCATTACACCCTTAGTCTCTGCATGTCGTGTATGCATGTCACCTGTCCTCTGAAAGTTACATGTGTTCTCCTTTCATTGCCGCAGCCAATCATGTCACAGTCCATTGTCTCAATCCTATGCATTGAGATGTGTTTAAGATTAGCAATTGTTAAATTTGCGATCCACAGCATAAAGCCTGGACAGCCAGTATAGGTCATCATAAAAACACAGAAACTTGTGACTTGTAGTGAGCAGGGTAGAGAATGTAGTCTAGACATGACATGAGACTATCCGATGCCTGTTGGTCGTGCTCGGATAGACAACGATTTAACAAGATATGACAATGTCAAAAGACTAAGAAGGCTTAACACATTTGTCCTAGTAACTAATATTGTTTGCTACAGTGTATTAATTGTTCTCGTGTCTGACAAAAATATCACTGCTTTTACTGCAGTGGTAGCGACAAAAAACACGCCACCTAATAGCACGAGCCGCCTACCAGTACACTATTACCAGAAAATAGAACTTTAAAAACTAAATTGGCCCCTTAACAACCCACCAGGACAGGTTAATGATGACAATTTTTGTGGGACCCCAACTTGTCAAAGTTGTCAAGACTGATGTCTTTTTTTACATATTTCAAATAGGACGGCATTTCAATTAAACCAGATGTGTAGATGACCAAGCCACACCTCTCAGCTGTTATGAATAGGTGCTGATAGCGAACTTTCTCTACCTGCTAGACGTTATCCTTTTTGGCCAAGCAAACAATGTTCATCTAACAGTAACAAAGGCCATTAACAGGGAATCTTACTCTTAAAGCTATACTGTGCAACATCATGATGCTTGAAATTTTTGCGTTGGCAAAACGAACAATCGTCGTTATGAAAACAATTAATGGGGACAATCCTTGACCTTGTCAATCAAATCAAAGATGCATGTCAAACCAATGTGGTATTGGTAAATGAGGAAACTTTCATTGATTTGTTGAGTGCTTGTCAGAATGATAGAAGTGGGCGGCCTTTGGCTATATAAATTTCCGTCCATCTACCAGCGCGGTCTACCTACCAGCACAGTTTTCCGATCTCCCAAAGGACATGTTTTTAGACCGCAAATACCGCGTCAAAAAGGAACCAACTTATGTAAAGCCTATGTATTGTTGTAAGTAACATTAGTTAACAGTGAATTATATTTTACATGCATGTTAGGAAAAGTGGAATAAATTTTCTTTTCTTGAACATATCTATTTGCACCAATATCTCATGCGAAAATCTCATGAAAATCAATTGATCAGTTTGTGCTTGATCTTGTACGTTAGGGAAATGAACACAGATGAAAACATAATCTGCCTGTGGGAGGCAATGAGGCTATCATCAAATGTTGATCCTTTGAATTGTTGCAACATTCCCAGGGTTTTCAGCGTATCTTCAACAACATGGCAGACATCTGCCTGGACGTGCCCAATGCTTACTTGTTGCTGGAAAATTTTGCCACAGAGTGTCATAGAGAATTAGTCATTGATGAAAAAATTCTGAAGGATGTCCCCAAAGGTGAGCTTCCTTGATTATTGTAAAAAGCATATCATTGATCTTAGTTTTTCAATTTTTGATGAAAAACCCAAACTCAGAAGCAGATAAAATCACTTCAAAAGTCTCTATCCTCCCTCCCCATTAAAGTTAAACATGCACTTGAAGAAAGTGGACTTGATAATATTATAGCAGCCTTGACGGTCTAGTGAACTAGAAACTGCAAGGTCAAAGGTTTGAATCCTAGCTTCACTTGTGCTCGGGGAGTACATTTAACATAGATATATATATGATAAATTATATATTTATGTTTTTCACTGCACTCTTGAGAAATGCAATAGAAGGAACCTACAGTCCAACCTGTCCATATCGACCACCAATGATTATAGACCTAAGTGGTTGTTATGGATTTGTGGTCGTTCTAGGAAAGTTATAATATGGATGGATAGAATTTGTCTCATTTAAGAATGTGAGAATGTACCTTATGGCTGTATGGACAGATTATGGGGCGATTGATGGGTCATATTGGGTGGTCACGGTGGACAGGTGGTCGCTATGGAGAGAGATAAAATATAGTAAAAATGCAAGGGAGTCCGTTGCCTTTGGTCGTTAGTCATAAGAGCAGATTGGACTCTATACTTTTCACTTTCCACCGCATGATGGACAGACATACTTTTATGTTTTCCTGTAAGATTTCTCACTCTCAATTCTCAGCGAATGAGTGCACATAAGGGTCTTTGTTTGTCTTATTACTTTACTTCATGAATGTATTATTATTATTATTATGATCACACATCAGATTGAAGATTGAAACCATTGTTGTTAATATTGAGATGGGCCTAAGAAGAAACATTAAGAATACAGGGGTCTCCGCCTAAGATGCAGTTTTTTTTTTCAATGTAACAGATTTTCCCTTTTTTATTTATTATGCCTAAATGAGGCTGCTTCAAATACCCTCAGTCCAGCTACAAGGCCTTTTTTTCTTTTGTTGAAAGGCCAAATGGTCTGCTGAACTCAATACAATAAAACGAAAATTCAAATTAATATCAGTAATGCAACGTATTCTCTATCTGGAAAATGTTGTAGAATGAAGATCTATATCTTGTTGAAGGCCTAGAACATGCTAGAATCTCTGTTAGCTGCTCCATTTAGTTAGTGTCAGATGCTTTGATGTTGACACCAGAGACCCACCAGATAAATGAGACAATTGACATCTATGTTCACATTGACATGCAATACTGGCAGAACAGTCACCATCGTTGAAACATCTTGACCGCATCAAAGCAGGGTGTCCAGCAAGGTCGGAAATATGTCGGATTTTTCATACTCAGATCGGAAATGGTCGGAAATTGATGTCTTGGGTAGGAAAACAAGTAGGAAATGGGGCTCAGGTAGTAAAAACAGGGTTCCCATGCTTCAGGTAAATCCTTGAAAACGAAAAAAATGTTTCCTGGTCGAGAAAATACCAGGGGAAATGATATATTGAGGATGAACATGAGAGAAAATCAGGGAAATCGAAGTAGACATGAACAATTATCTCGGCACCGCGAAATAGAAAAATGCAAATAATTTTGTGGACGATGAATCATCATTTTGTCATCCAATTCCGGTCATGCATGCTTTGCTGTCTGGCAATTGTTTCACGTTGAAACTAAATGATTCCGATACCTTCTTTAAAATTGTAAAGTTTTACCCAGGGAATTAGTATCGGATTTCAACACTTTCTTTAGTTTTAGCGCCTATACCAATACCATGAACTGCATATCTACAGCCCAGCCTCCTTTCTTCAATTTGACTTTTTTACTCTGGAGAGATTAAGAATGCTGTGTGTGTTAAAAAGCTGATCGTGCACGTTGTATGGCTCGTATCAAAGGGAGAGAGACACAGGGCAATGTGCATATTTTAAATCCGATTGCGCACGTGTGTGTGTAAGAAGGCTAGACAGATAATGTTTGTGTGTGTTTAATGCAACCAATCGCGCATGTGTATTAGTATTAGAGAGAGAGTATATATTGGAAAGTCTGGAGTTAACGGATGACTGAAAGGTAAATACAAGTGTTTAATAAGAATAGAGGAGATTGGATGATCGAAGGGATATCATGCAGGCACGGCCTGATAGCAGAATAGAGGTGGGGAAGGGGACAGGGTGAAGAAAGTCAATGTGAAAACATATGATGGCAAAACAAGAGGCGACTGAGTGACATACGGAATCGGAAGAGAAAGAGGGAAATAACGAATGTGTCTTCCACTATAGTGTAGACATGGGTGGGAAAGGGTAGAACCGGGAAGAAGGCAATCATGTACTATACAGGTCTAGATCTAGATTCCGGTTTTATTGAAGAAGAAAGAAAGAGGGGGTGGGGCAGTTGCCAATATAATGGACATTTTTACTAGCGGAGGCGGCACGTAGATGTTTTACGTTGCAGCCAATTAAAAACTCTAGATCTAGTTTTAAGTTTTTGATCCTGAGAAAAAAAAGAGAGACTGTGGGTGGGGGGGGGTGCTAAAAATAGAACAGAGGAAGATTTATAACTGGCAGAGTTCAATCAAGTTATAGAAAAAGCCTTCCAAGCCTCATTTTCTTCTCGGTAGGCTAAGTATTTGTGGCTATGATATTTGTCACTCTTGTGTTTGATTTATTTTTCGGAAGGAGATTTTTTTTTTTTTTTTAAATTCATTTTTGAACTGTTTGCATGTTTTGTGAAATGATAGGGGTAGATCTATCACTGCTAAATGTATTAACTATCAGAAACAATTTTTTTTTCCAGAAATATGTAGAAAAATGCTGAAATATTATTAATCTAAAGTGAAACATTAAAGAAATATGTGATCACTTTTCATTTCATTGAGATGCACTAGAAAGTCATTCATTTATGATTTGAATTGACAATTTATAATAATGCATTGAAATTGGAAATATTTTTACTGTTCTCCATTTCTGGCGTCAGGAGAGTATTTCATTTCCTAGGTAGAATTTTTTCTGTTGAGGTAGGAAATTTTCAGTTGAATTTTTGCTGGACACCCTGCAAAGGCTTTGCTATAACCACAGCGAACTAGTAGCATGTTTTCATGATATGATAAGCAACTGTTGATGGTCTGGATCAAAACTGAAGTAGGCCTTATTGTTTGATACAACGGCAACCTATTGTTGTAATTAATAGCAAAAGAGAAGTAATTAATAGCAAAAGAGAAGAGGGATAAAATTTTCTAGAAATGTACTCTGCTTGCTTTTTGTAATCTTTCTTTCTGTCTTGTTTTAAGTCTGAGCTTTAGATCTAAAGGTGTGATTGATAACCGGGTTATGTAATAATTATCTATCCTCCCCCACTCCCGCCCCCACGTATGCACTCTTAGTCTAAGAAACAGTCCGGCTAAGAGAGACAGTGTTTCGTTGTCTCCTGAGGCAAAGACTACTGCAGTAACATTTAGCAATAGAGAGACTTAAGAAGAGTAAACCAAGAAAGAGAAATGTTTGGGTGGCACACCTTTTGTCAGATTCATCAGTCATATCGAAAGAAAGAGATGCTATTTGTTATTTATGAATATATTTTTATTGAACCCAAATTGAAAGAATAAAAATTAACCATTTTTATTTAATCTTTTAAAACCATTCATGATTGAAAATTAAAATTTGTCTTTGTAGAATGATGATTGATTTAAAGCCCTTTTTTGTTTATTTCTCTGACATCCATTATTTTATCAGATAATTACATTATATATATGGCCTTTCTTCTCTCCACACAGAGGTCGCAAGCGCTTTGTGTCAGAGGGTGATGGCGGTCTGGTCAAGAACTCCTGAGCATCAAATGAGAAAAATCGTCACTTCCAGGCTTCTTTCACGATGTTGACATTTCTTTTTCTTTGATCAATTCTTCTCAGTGAGGCAGAAGTATTTTTGTCAAGTTTTGCTTGTTATAATATAACGTTTGTTCAAATTTAATGGTCAAATTGTTTTGTTGTGAATTAATTGAATGTTTCCAGTGTTTGCCCTCGGTTTCTGTTTCCTTCTCGTCCTCACTGTCATGGGCAGGCAGGAGGAGCTCTTCATGTTTTCGAGGTTGGAAATATTATGTCTGCAAATGCAACTTTTTTTTTTCTCTCGCTTTGCTCCCATTGTAGTTGTAGGGGGCAAACAAACCAACAAACTAACCAACCAACCAAATGTGGGAGAATGTTCATGTAACTGAATCAAATACAAATGTTGTTAGCTTCTTATTCTTAATTTGGTGATTGTATTTTTGGGGGTCGTTGGGAATTCTTTCTCTGTCACTCATCGGGCCCTTTGATTTATTTTGTTCTTTTGTTTGTTTTTGCAACTGTTTCTTGTTACTTGTTACTTTTGACAATGGCAGTGATTAGTCCTTTGTTAAAACAGTATTTAGGTTTGGGTGATGAAATGGACCAGTGATAATGCCTGAACTTCATTCAAGTTACTAATATTATTATTAAATCAGTATAGACTTCCCTTCAAACCGCTGTAGAGGTTGACGATTAGTATTGATTCGTTTTTAAATTCTATTTCTACATGACAAAATATGTTTAAAGCTATACTCTTGTAATTGTAACGTAAGAAATTTTTGTTTCTTGATACAAGGGATGAATAAAAGATTTCTTACTCATAATCATTCTTGTTTTATTATTCAACAGTTTGAATCATGATTTTGTCAAGTAAGGATATCTGATGTTTCCTCTTTCTTTCATTTTTAACCCAAAGGCTGTTGCATTTCCTTGTTAGTTTTTAACCCATTACTGTCAGATGCGTCCATTCATGCCCGCTAAAATTCTTTCCCTATCCCTCCGTTGCATCCGACCTGATAATGAAAGTGTGATTTTTTAGTTCATTTACGTCAAACCTACAATTAGTGAGACTTCTGTTGCCTTCATGAACTGGAGAGTAATTTAAAGCAAAAGTATCTGTTTACTTGATTCTAAATAAATTCCCTGTTTATCTAACCGTTAAATTTTTAAGACAACCCAAATTTCTTGACAAGCACGCACATGACACGTGATAGGGCGTTTGATATTCTCAAATCGTTGTGGAATGAAGATGTTTTAGGCAGCACAGAGGCTAATAATGTCAATTTTGATGATGAATCCGACTTTGATGTTGAGTTTGACAATGACAGTTGATTAGATCTAGAACTAGATCTAGATCAATACGGAAATGTTACTGCCAATGAGAGTCGCGATCTTCACCTGAACCATAAACTTCTGAATGGTCTAATAAGCTAAACAATGTCAAAGATAATATGGATGCATGTCATATATTAAATGAGAGAAATTATTTCGAAACTTAAAGTATTTTTTTCCATTTAGTTTTTTCAAGAGGGGTATGCACAAGAAGTATTTTACAAATACCATGTGACTATCTTTCACAAGTAATTCCCTTTTGCTTGGACACATGATAGGACAAACAACCTATTACACCTTGGATAGCGATGAGTTGAAAATAACAATATGAAAAATAAGATTGATTGCAATAGCAGCATGCTTTAAAAGATTGATGTCGGTTACTTTTTGTCCAAAATGAGTCAAATACATTGGCTAGTGAGCTGTTTGTATGGTATGTCATTATATTTTTTATATAGTTGTTTGATATTTAACTTTTGATAAACTTTGAATCTTGATATTTAGAAGATTTTGCTCTTTACTTGTTATTGTTAAATAAGATGTGCACTTTGAAAAACTGCACTTTGAGGTTATTTTTATTTCTTTTCAATTCCTTTTCTTCTTTGTATTCTATTAACTTTCTCCTTTTCTTTTATTTCATTCTTTCTTGCTTTAAAGTATGAAGAAACAGAAAATTTGGTTTTTTTTTTTTCTCTTTTCAAATGAAAGCTTAGTTGTGTGGTGCAGTCATGAGTCAGTTTTATCACCTTTTGTGCATGACTTTTCTCCTGGTTAGTCATAGATGTCCACCTTTTTTAGCTACCTTTCATCTCTCTCTCTGTCTCTGTCTGTCTGTCTGTCTGTCTGTCTGTCTCTCTCTCTCTCTCTCTCTCTCTCTCTCTCTCTCTCTCTCTCTCTCTCTCTCTCTCTCTCTCCCCATCTCTCTCCCTCTCTCTCTCTCTCTCTCTCTCTCTCTCTCTCTCTCTCTCTCTCTCTCTCTCTCTCTCTCTCTCTCTCTCTCTCTCTCTCTCTCTCTCTCTCTCTGTGTCTGTCTCCGCTCCCTCCACCTCTCTTCATCTTCGGGAGGGATTGGATGAGCATTTTCACAAATTTTAGAGAATACAGAATACATTTCAAAAGTTAGTGTATTCAAACTAAAGTGAAGAGAGGGTTACTGGCAGATCAAAGCATATACAAATGTCTATGTATATAAAGATATATTCTCTTAATGCTACCTATTCTGTTCTATAGACACATATATTATACATGTATGTACTATGGAATGGTCCTAGATCTATTCGTATTATTCTGTGGAGACACGGAAAGCGTCAAACCAATGAAAGACACAGATCTCCAAAATATCACTTGCGGCTAGCAGCCACTGGATTTGCCTTTTCCTATGCAATTTTCTTTGATCCTTATTGATGGTATGCCCATCCCAAGAAAAACAAACAAACTCAAAGACAAATGTACAACTTCCAGTGAAAATCAGTCTTAGGGAATGTGTCCAGTAGAGGCTTACTTATGGTATCCAGATATAAATCTTTAATACTAATAACTAATAGAATAATATAATATTACAATACATGTACACTGGCATTAAAGAAGAGTTATAGTATACAGTTATACTTGTACCCTGAATATTATAGTCCAGTAAGCAAACTAAGCACAATTCAAATATTTTCAGCTTTCAAAATCTCCATCCAACTCATTCCTGCATTCTGAGCTCATCAATTTTAATTAGACGTCTGCGAGTTTTGAAATGGATCTTGGGACTAGTGAATCTGTTTATGCAGTGTGTCTCAAAATAAAGCTAAACTAAACAAAATGCTATTAACTTTTAGAAAAATCGTTCAAATTGAACGAAACTTGGCAACAATCAACCACATTCTATCGAAAAATGGGGTAAAGAATTTGAAACTGACGTGTATAATGAAATAATAATTAATAGAGATCTCTAAAATTAAAATTTGGATGTTTGAAAATTGAAGTGATGAGCAAAGCCGTTCAAAACATCAAATGTCAAAACAGAACTTACCAGAAAAGTTTGTTTCTGTGAGAAAAAACAATAATGTGGAACACCTGTAAACAAATAAGTGTTATAAAAGTCAAGCAAACGTAAATTACCCTGAAAATTCACATACTTATTGAGATAACCATTTTATTTAACATTTATTGGTGTGCTCATACTCATAGTGTTTCCGTCATTATTCAAGCATTGCGGTAGCCGTCTCTTGATATCGGTCACATCTTTGCACTCAGGTTTGAGAAGGGATATATTATTAATATATTAAGGATGCCTGGCTTCGCAGCATTTATTAGCTGTGGTACAGTTTCTAGTTTTCTTTCATGCATCGTGGACGAGATAAATCGTACCGAGGGTGCCAGCATCGTCCAGTGGTGGCAATGTTGTAGTTATTGGCTCAGCAGCACTAGCATGTTTCTCCTTGGAATTTGAACCAATGCCATGGAACAGTATTTACAGATGTTTTCCATCTGATTTTGACAGTGAGAGTCCCATACAAGGCGTTTCAGATACATGCCCTTAACCTCCCTCCAGTGGGAATTATGTAGAAACGAAAGCAATGCAAGAGCACAAGGCAGACATTTGAAATTAAACGTCTAGGTCTACTTTTTATAGCCTAGGCTTGCTGAAGTGAAACGTTGATTACTTTGCATAATTCATGGTAATGCAGCTGATAATTTTGCGTTGTGTCAAATGTCAATATTTAAATGTAATAATCATAAAATTGCATTGTAATCATTTTAGGTCTTCCATGTATTTTTTTATCAGTATTGTTTTAAATTTCATTTACTTTCCACCTCCTATCATACAAAGTTTGCGGTCGGCAGGCGCTACAGGTTGGTCCAACTTCTTCCCTTTCACCCTTCCACCACATGCCTTTCGTCTTGCTGTTTTTTTTTCTTTTCTTAGTTTACCCTGAGATTAATCGCAGACAGACAAATAAAACTATCATTCAAATCATCATTGTCTTACTCAAAACCAGTACTTGTGTTGTAGAATATTTATAAATCGTATGCTCGGTTATGCTCGACACCGAAATATTTCCTTAAATTAATGTTCCATTGTTAATGTTATTTGGTGATTAAAGGCTCATTGATTGGCATCATGTATTGATTTCACTATTTGTATTGTAGCATTTGTCAGATATTTTTTTCTTTCTACGATTTCTGGCAACTAAAACCAAAACAAATGTGGAGACCAAACATGCCACATGGCCTTGTCATTTTAACAGACATCGAAATTGAGTTACTTCTTACTTTACCGTGTGGCTTAGTGCAGGCTCTGTAGTATCAGTCAGTGTGGCCTGGTGTAGGCTCTGTCACTATAGTGTCAGTTAGTGTGGCCTGGTTCAGGCTCTGTCACTGTCAGTGTAGCTTGGTTCAGGCTATGCCAGTATGGCTTGGCTCAAGTTCTGTCAGTATGGCTTGGTTCAGGCTCTGTCAGTGGCTTGGTTAAGGGTATGTCAGTATGGTTTGGTTCAGGCTCTGCCTTTACGGCTTGGTTCAGGGTATGTCAGTGTGGCTTGGTTCAAGCTCTTGTCAGTAGTATCAGTATGGCTTGGTTCAGGCTCTGTCAGTGGCTTGGTTAAGGGTATGTCAGTATGGCTTGGTTCAGGCTCTACCATTACGGCTTGGTTTAGGGTATGTCAAAATTTCAGTGTGGCTTGGTTCAAGCTCTGTCAGTATGGCTTGATTCAGGCGCTGACAGTGTGGCTTGGTTCAGGCTCTGTCAGTATGGCTTGATTCAGGCGCTGACTGTGGCTTGGTTCAGGCTCTGTCAGTATGGCTTGATTCAGGCGCTGACAGTGTGGCTTGGTTCAGGCTCTGTCAGTATGGCTTGATTCAGGCGCTGACAGTGTGGCTTGGTTCAGGCTCTGTCAGTGTGGCTTGATTCAGGCGCTGACAGTTTGGCTTGGTTCAGGCTCTGTCAATGTGGCTTGATTCAAGCTCTGTAGTGTCAGCGTGGCCTGGTTTCAGTTTCAGGCTCTGTTAGTGTGGCTTGGTTCAGGTTATGTCAGTACGGCTTGGTTCAGACACTCACTGTCAGTATTAAATCTCGCATTATTTTAGGAATATCTTGCGATATTTTTTTTATTAAACACAAGCCCCGAATGCATGTACCTGTAACTGAATCTGCTCATGTGTCAATGACTGCTAGTTAGTACAATAGCCTACTACAACTACCAGTAGTTTGGGAAGATGGACTCTGTGGTCCAGAGGCAAGGTGTCGTTCTCTCAACCAAAAGGTCGTGGGCTCATGCCCGACAGGTTGAAAAAATTTCTCAAGTTTCCTTTCTTTGAGAAAGGTGGATTGACACTAATGACACCTAGTTCCATCGGAGACGACCGGTAAAAGGAGGTCACAAAACTTTGTGCACGTTAATGATCCCTTGGCTGTTTACAGGGCATTCCAGGCATTAAATCCTACCCCAAAATCCCAAGCTCGACTTAGTAGTAATAGAAGTGGATGTGGGTAAAAGTAAAATCAAGGTATATCTAGATTTAGCTGGAGAATAAAACCAAAGCGTACTAAGTTCTGTTCATCATAGGGTTAATCTTTTATCACTTGTTTTGCTTAGGCTTAAGTTACGAAATCAGGCCAAGCTTTTGCTCAATTATCGCAGTATTCGCTGTCGCCTTCGCTCTTACTCTTTGTCATTGTCATAAACTCCATCCCTGACCCCTTGTGCTTGTACTTAAAGTTCACGTGACCTGGCAACGACATGCAATTGTTTCTCTGCTAGTTAGTGTGATGTTAAACTTGAGTACAAAGCAAATAAAGACAAGATACAGAGGTTGATTAACACTATAATAAAGATTGATTTCATGTGATGATACTATATTGGCAGTTTTGTCTTTTCATGTACATTTAGTAGAAGATGTTATGTAGTGAATGCAAGAATTTGTACATGTATTGGTATGTGAAATGTCGTGGGGGAAAAGGTCTTTTTATTAGTGTTATGTGCTTACTATTGTTATGTGCTTGTTACTGTTATATCTATGTGTTGGTTACTGTTGTATGTTTGTTAGTGTTATGTACTCATAATTGCTAAAAATTATTATGTGCTTGTTCTTGTTGTGTGATTGTTCTTGTTATGGCTATTATTTTATGTGCTTGTTGTTGTTATGTACCTAACTATAATTATGTGATATGCTTGTTAATGTTATGTGATTGTTATGTCATGTACTTGTTTGTGTTTTTGTACTTGTTGTGTTATTGTTATGTACTTGTTATTAATGTTATGATATTTACATGGTGCATGTTTTGTACTATTCTTGTTGTGTGCTTTTTAGGACATGTACTTGTTATGCAATGTACATGTTATGCTATGTTGTACAAGTACTTGTTAATGATATGTTAGGTGTGTAATGTGCTTGTTACTGTTATGTATTGTTATGTACTTGTCATGTTTTGTACTTGTTATTATTATGTATATTATGTCATGTACTTGTTATTGCTATGTACTTGTTATTTTATGTTCTTGTCATGACACTGGCATGTACTTGTTATGTTTCGATTGGTAGTTGCAACTGGGGAAGAGAAACAACTCAAGAAACTCATTTTCTTTGATAAAAATGACTTAACTCTTAGAATTTAAATGTTTTGTGAAATACGACTACGAGTACGAGGGTCACTAGCTAAATATCAGGAATGGAATAGATGGCATAATACTAATAGCGTCACCTTCAAATTTCACAACTTTTCAAAGAATGCTACATGAACATGATCCTTGATTGTGTACGTGTATGCTAAGTAAACTAAGTTGCATTCGCCTGAACCAAGAGTGTAAGCACTTCTTTGCCACATGCCCGAGGTATGGCTGAAATTTCATCTTCAAATGCCCTTACACTACTTACAGTTACAGCATCTTCGGGATTCTGAAAGTTGTTCCCACAGAGTTTTTCTTTGACATGACCGAGAGAACAAAAAGACGTTACATGGAGCTCGGTCGGGAGATTAATATGGATGATGGGCGGGAACTCAAACGTTCTTTTTGGTCAACGACTGCGCCATTGAATTGGCTATATATAGTATAATTATGAACACTGCCGTTGTCAATGTCATGGTGTCCATAACATTTTGACAAGCCCCTTGTGCCCGTCTTTGTAAACGACGGTGTCTCCACTTCTCTGAAACTGTCGATGTAGAGTGGTTTATAAACATGCACCAATCTGACGTGACTGTGCGCCTGTCGGGGGTAGGTGGTTGGTGGGTGCTGCTGGTAGGTTCTACTTCTTTCCTTTCGTTCTTCTTCTCACTTCTCTTTCATTTTGCTGTTTCCTCTTAATTCACCCTGAGATCACCGCATATGGTGGACGGGTTGAATTTCAAATGAACAGATAAAAGCGACTGTTTTGGAGGAGGGGATCATGACCATGACTGTCTTTTGAGCTGAAGAAAAACTGACCACTATTTGCTTGCCACCAACAGTTTGGTATTTTTTAAATTTCAGAGGAGGGGTCTCGCCTGTAAAGAGTCGTCCTCTAAATCAGTGCTTCGTCTCACTCTCAGTCCAACACACACATACACATATATAATATAGATCTATATAAATTAATAAATTTAAAAAACTTTAAATCTATAATATCTATAAAATTATACATCTCAAACTTTGACCGCTCAAAACTCAGGAACCACTGCACCCACAACCTCCATATTTCGCATGTATATTTGCCCGCGATCCACGAAACTTTTTATTGTTACTAGATCTAATTTCTTGATTTCGGTCATTACAATGAAAAGCCCGCGTAACTTAAGTATCATCTGTACATGTACTGATTTGATCTAATAATCATAATTGGTATCACCCGTAACCGATACATTGGTTTCGAGTTAACCACAGTTAAAGTTCAAGAGACTCAGCTTTATAATAAAGAGAAATCATAATCCAACGTTCTTTACACGAGTATGCTTGATGCTTGTATTATATAACATTTAAACCCATGTTTCATCACCAGTCGCAGGCGGTTGGCAGGGGCTGCTGGTTGCTGGTAGATCTAGGTTTTACTTCTTTCCTTTCCTTCTTTTTTCACTTATCTTTCATCTTGCTTTTTCCTCTTAATTCACCCTGAGATCACCGCAATGGTGGATGAGGTAAATTTCAAGGAAGCAAACATCACCAGTCACTATGTTTTCAATGAGTTTAGATCAACTTTCGTCAAATAGAAGAAAAATTCAACCCTTTGTTGTTTTTGTTCACCGGTGAATTGACCTGGCACCTATCGAGCTGACACCACGTGGACATGATGAAGGTATTCGTGCAGTATCTTCCAGCCACTAGGTGATGAAGAAGTACACAAGGAATGCTCATGATATATGTTGTTTGTGAATCATTCTCGATATATACTATTACTAGCTATTGTGGCAGACACTGACTTTTCAGTAACAGCCTTCACGGTCATCATCTTTGAGGAATCGCCAACCGTTTTGTTACTCACCAAACCAGAAACAAATTTGAGATTTTGATGGAGCAAATGCCCCAAATAAATTATGCAAAGTTTCAAAGCAAACTGAAACCTTTAGCCTGTTAAAAAAGAAGAAGTCATAATACATGTAAACCATGGCTCGAAAATCACCCCGGTCAAGCTCCACTGTTGTTACCGTAGCCGGTGTGATATGACGTCACAAATTCATCTAATTTACCAACCATAGTAAACTGACGGTGGGGATGTAACTTTTTGGGAAGTCCCAAAAAGCGATGCTGTATGTCGTGTGAGAAAAACCATGGCTCTAGCTTTACTCCTACCCGATTTCGGATATGTAACTAGTGACCCTCGTACACGAGACTGTAAAAATAAACCCAACCCAACCAAACCCACACTCTCAAGGCGTGCATGAAGGACAATCTTTCAGTGAATATTAATTTTTATTGCTAAGCCGGGGGTGGGGGCATGACTTGAGTGTTGCAGATGGTTGGTGGACACTGCTGATATGTCCTACTTCTTTCATCTCATTCTATCTTGCTGTTTCTTCTTGAGTCACCATGTGATCACCGTGTAATATAGTTGATGCGGTAAAATCCATTTAAATTGAAACAAACATGTCTTGATAATGGGACAGACGTAGAAGAATCAATGTGTGCGCAGGTCTGGTATAATAATAATAATTAATATTTGTGGTTGCAAATGAGACTAGACTAGTACCTAGGGTACAGTGGGCTAATCCCCTGCTTACCCAAAACCAAACTGATTCAAAGAAAGAAATATGATATACCCGGATTGAACTTTCGAAGACGACTCAGAAAAAGAACACTGATTGTGATTTTTGGAACATGGAATATTATGGCAATAAATGGAACAGATTTAGAATTATCCGAAGAAATAGAAAAATTCAAAGTAGACATTTTGGCCATTACATTACAGAAACAAAGAAAAAGGACAAGGAATAGAGAATGTAGGACCAAATCATACTTTAATCTTCTCAGGAGTAGATGTCAAAGATAGAGCTAGAGCAGCAGTAAGCCTCCTAATTCATAAAAGGCAAGAAAAGCTACTAAAAAATTGGAAATTTATAAGCACACGGCTATTAGAGGTATTAGAAGGGAAATTAAATTATTAACAGCTTATGGACCAAACAAAGACACCACCAAAGAAAATAAAGATATCTTCGAAAATGATTTACAAATAGATGTAGAGAATCTTAAACCCAAATAGGAACTAACGGTTTTAAGAGATTTAAACGCTAAGTAGACAACAATGTAGAAACATCAGGAGGAGTAATAGGTAAAGAAGGAGAGGCAACAACTTTTCCGAATGGAGAGAGACTAATAGATTTTTGTCTAAAGAATAACATGAAAAAAGCCAACACCTTTTTACCTCATAAAGATATCCACAATGATACAGGAGAAAATTAAGACAGGTGTGAAAAATCAATCATAGACTACATAATAGTTAGCAGCTCTCTCTCTCTCTCTTTTACAGCACAATGGATGCAAGAGTAAACAGGGGCAGAATATTTAGTGATCATCACCTAATGGTTTCCAATATGACATTACTGACTAAAGAAAACAAACAGAAAACGAAAAAAAAAAGAAAGCTACCTAACTCAAAATAGGAGGACTAAATAAACCGATAGTAAAACAGACATACCAATCCAGGATAAAAAGATTTATCAGTGAAAGGCAGATGAATCTGAACGATAGCACAATAGAAGAAAAGTGGTAAATGTATAAAGAAACACTCCAAAGTTCTATTGAAGAGGTCTGTGGTAGGAAACAAATTAATAAAGGAGATAGGAAAAGAACAACATGGTGGAATGAGAATGTCAGGACTAAAATCAACGAAAAGAATGATGCCTGGAAGAAATCCTTGCAAATAAAGAGACCAGGGAGTAAAAGAACTGTCCCCAAAGAGGACGTTGGGAAGGCAAAACGGGAACGTTAGGAATAGTTTGGACAAAGACTTCAAGAAGGTTATCAAAGAAATGAAAAGCTGTTCTGGGAGCGATAAAAAGCATGAGAAAGACCAAAGCATGCCCAATACGACAAATTAAGAATGGCAAAGGAGAAATAATGAAAGAAGACAGCGAAATCATGGAAGCGTGGAGAAAATATTTTCAACAATTACATAATCCCTCCGGAACATATGAACCAAGGAGTACAGATCAATTAGTAAGAGTGTCAAGTAATCCAGATGAGGCAGCTGAATATAAAGATATATCAATGGAAGAACTCTAAATAGCTATAAGAAAAGTGAAATTAGGAAAGGCCCCAGGAACAGATCAAGTTTATCCAGAAATTATTAAAAACCAAGGGAGAGAGGCAGGCAAACTACTACATGCAATATATGTGAACAAGCATGGAAGTCCAAATAGGTGCCCGACATACTGAAAAAATGAAACAGTAGTACCAATACACAAGAAAGGAATGTATAACTATGGGATGCTTAAAATATAGAGGGATATCACTACTTAGCGTACCAGGGAAAGTATATGCCAGGATTTTGGAAATGAGACTAAGGAAAATAGTAGAGGATCAGATTGAAGAACACCAGAGTGGATTTAGACCAGGAAGAAGTGTACAAAACCATATATTTACAATAAAATAAATAATAGAAAAATTCATTGAGAGAAAAACATTGACTTGCACCTGTGTTTTATTGACTTAGAAAAGGCATTTGACACCGTGAGGAGGGGCGAATTATGGCATTCATTAAAAGAATACAATGTACAGCACAATTTAACAGAAGCTATTAAAAGTTGTTTTTTTTTACAATAAATCAACATGTGCAATGAGAGTAGCTGGAAATGTATCTGCAGAATTTGATGTAGATATAGGAGTAAGACAGGGTTTTACCATAAGTCCTCATTTATGGATTCAGTCACAAAGGCATCCTCAAAAATGAAGAAAATGAATGAAAGTATGTGGAAGCTGAAACCAATAGATGTATCAATGCTTTAATTTGCCGATGATTTAGTTCTGTTTGGAAAATCAGAAAGGTACCTTTGGTCAAATATCAACATGATGAATAATGAATTAAATAAAAGAGGAATGAGAGTAAATGCACACAAAAAATGCAAAACAATGCTAGTAGTCTAGTAACTGGAGAAGCTAAAACACACAGTCTTAATTTGAGCAGAGAGAATTTAGAACAAGTTCAAAGCTAAAATTACTTAGGAGTAATGATTAACTCAGAGAGAAAACTAAGAGAATAAATCAGCCAGAAAATCCAAAAGTCAAGTGCAATAAACAACCATCTAGGAAATGCATTTTTAGGTAAACAAGAATTGTCAACAAAAACCAAAACGGCAGTATACAACACAGTTTATTCTCATACTTTCCTCCATGCCAGTGAGACCTTGACCTTAGACAGTAGGGAATACAGTAGAACAGGCAGCTGAAATGGTATATCTAAGAAAAGTATTAGGGAAAACTAAAAGAGACAAAATCAGAAACACAACAAAAAGAGATCAAACCAAAGCAGATGGCATAAAAACTAAGATAGAAATAAATCAACCGAGATGGTTTGGGCATGTAAACAGAATGAATAACATTAGAATAGCTAAATCAATATACAGTGTTAAAACAAGGTAAAAGACCAAAAGGCAGACCTCGAAGAGAGTGGGAAGAAGATATAGAAGAGGCATTAAAGCAAAGAAGTTTAACTTTCACGGAAGGAAACAGAAAATGTCAGGACAGGGCAGCCTGGAGAAAGATCATTTCGGGCATCTAAACCCATACACCGGAAGGTAGAATGGGAGCTGATAAAGAAAGAAAGAAAGATTTAAGAACAGCAAGGGGCATAAACTTGGCAAAGACCAGATATCGCACGCATGGCCAAAACCACTCAATACACCATGGACTGTGTTCTTTATAGCCTACATGTATTATGTACATTGCTTGATAACTTTGACTGTGAGATTTGGAAGTGAAAGTGACAATAATTTATTATTTATTTAGTGGTGTAGGGGAGAAAACAATTATGGCAGTGTGTTGTCACTGTAAGCCTGCACTACCTACATAATATAACAATATATTCCAACATAGCTTAATTTTTCCAGCAGTTGTGTAGGCCCAAATGGGATGTAGGGTTACATCTGACAGTGGTTAAGATAAAAAAAAATTCTTTTATTGTCAGTGAAATTGTCAATGCATGTATTGAACTTCTAGATCTTAAATAATTTACGAAAACGATGGCAAAGGAGTGACATGTATGCCTGTCGCACCAAGTGTAAGCAAGAGGAACGCGTCCAGTAAAAGTAAACAAAACATTAAGAGACAACTCTGCAAAATCAAGCTTGCACCTCAGAAAGGAGAGCAATAATTTAAAATCTCTCTGTCTCTGTATGTCTGTCTATGTATCTCTTTCTGTCTCTGTGTGTATGTGTATTGTAATGTACAATATAAATGCAACTTCGTATTTATTGCATTTTATTTAAGTTCATCACAAGTAAAAAATCTAATGTTTTTATAAGATTGCACGGAAATAATTCTCATTCACCACTCAAACCTAAGCTAAATGGACGAAGGCCTATGTTAAACGTTTGCAAGAAACAGACGATATAAAACATTATTCTGCAACAATTTGGGTCATGCGAGTGAAACTAGAATGCGGTAGCTGGCGACTACGGTGCATTTTGGTGGAAAGCAGACAAACAGTACGCATTGAGGCAAGGGGCTTATCGAAACGGGTGAGTAAGGACTTGAAATAATATTGAAGTCACATAGGAACAAAGACGAGACAAATACAAAGGAATAGATAGACAGATCAAATTCTTTGGGCACCAATGGAATCGAACCCGTGACCTCTGCGTAGTCAGATAAACCGAAATGACAGAAATCCGTCTCACACAGTTACGAAAATACTGCTGCGACTGAAAGCAACCTTTCTCTTTTTAAATCTCCCTCAACTTTAAAAAAGCTCAGTTATGTCCCTTGGACGTGCCCGACTACGGAAACCCTTCAGGATTTCAGTCTTGAAAGGTTCTCTTTCGATGGAATTTGGATTTCATTATGTCTGACGATCGTTTGAGATATAGAGCTAGCCTCCATGTTATGTTTAAAAATTACTGATATTCGCTCACTAGTGAAAATTAAACAGGATACACACCACAGTATTCTCTACATTATAATCTAGAATCTAGATCTAGACTAAGATTATGGACTTCCTGTTTCAGGAACCAGGCTTTGTATATATTTAAAAAGTGGGGTATATAGATCTAGATCTACACACTTTTAGGGATTAGAAATCATGTAGATCTAGATCTAGAATAGATGTGTGAAGATCCACAAGGTATGTTTACCTTTGCGTGCATAGCCATGACATTCCCCATCTGAACGCCACTGTGGTGAGGGCATCATGCTGAATGAGCGAAACAAAATAATATTTAGGGATGGTTGGTTCCCAAATTCAGAATTCTTTCCCAGGAAAGAGGGCGGTTGATGGGTACTGCTGGAATGTTCTACATCTTTGCATCACTCTTTTACTTTAAATAAATCTTTCATTTTGCTATTTTCTCTTAAAATGCACCATCCATGAGATCACTGCATACAGAGGATAGTGGATGGGATAAATTTCAGTGTCCATCCATGTGACAATCTACCGCAATATTTCTATTCTACTCAAAGGTCTACTACAGTTTACTATAATGCACAATACTAAACATTTTCCTTCTGTGTTTACAGAGTTGGGACCGTCATTGAACAAATTAAAAATGTTTTGATGTGTATACATTGAAAAGGACCATATAAGTGCATTGGTGGTTATTGTACTAGTTGTCCTCTGTCATTGTTACTTGCAGTGATCAGTCTTGATGTCATTTAATTAGGAAGGCGATGAACATATGAGGCATGTTCTTCCTCCAAGTCCTCTTACAAATGTGATCAAGGTGGAACTGGAATGTGCTGATGCTGTGAGTGGACACCTCTTTTTTTCTATAAATTTAAGAAAGTTGGTTGTGGCATCCATCCAAGATCTCGATGGACTGGGTGTATACACCTGTGGCTTGATCCACATATATATATATATATATAATATTTCTGGACTTTGATAAATTCAAGAGTGCTGATGACGCTGTAGTCAGGCCATTCGTCGGAATGAATTAAAATTGGGACATCAATCTGTCAACCATGATTCTGTTTGTTTTCCATCACTGGATGGTTGATCTCCTGCCAGCTGCCTGCCATGGTTGTATTTTCTGTGGCCAGAAAATCTAGCCTTGTTGATCTGGATTGATCTGATTCAGTGCCAATCATTTTTCTTCGGGATGAAACAATGCTTGACACACCTTTCAGCACATGTTGAACCAGTCCACGGCAGTGTTGCGTCTTCTGTTGGTGAGAGTATCACTTGATTCGTTGACATGTCAAGGATGAACATAAGACCAGCTTAAGAATGGCACTAAGTTGAAGCCTTGCATGAACGTTATAGCCCCTATCCTCGTAATGAAAAAAAGGGTTCCCTCATAGCATAAATCATGTTGTCTGACATTCACATCCTTTATGCTGCTTCCTGGTCTGTTTCATTGCTGCGCCGCACTTGTGACAAGGATCAACATTGTCCGGAGCTTCTTAGAGGTCATGACGAATCAAGTAGTTTGCTGCTGCTTCTGCTGGAATGATGGTGTTGTAAATTTCACTCAGATAACATCTTGCTGGTTCGCATGATGCAAGTGTGAAACATTGAATTGCTCAAACTCTTTTTTATACATTTTAAAATGGAATTGAATCCGACCAATTAAATGAAACATTTAATTACAAAACATTCACTCACACACACTGACCAATTAAAATGAAGCATTTGAGAATTACAAAACATCCACCCACCCACACACTGCAATTGTAATCGCCGGCGGCTTTGATCTATCTTTCCCACTGCCTTCGTGGTTATTCACTGTAGAGGCCACTTTTGATCTAAATAAACTAAATGTATCCAGCACCTGACCGTCAATGAAGTGCTATCTTATCATTTGCTGTCGCTACTTACTTGTCAATCATAATCCTTATTAATCGCTGCCTTTTGTCCGATTGACACAGCACAGGTAGACAGGCACAGGTAAACCGTGGTCAGTCAGGCGGGACTTATGGTAGAACAGATTATCGCGGTAGACGACCAAGTGGACTGGAATCTTAATTTTGATAAAACAGATCCTTAGTAAAATTGAATTTAAATATATATGAGTATAGTATAAATCATCCATCCGGGTAGTTTTCTTGACAAGATAGATTTTCTGACAAAAAGCATTGTCTGGCAACTTCTACCACTCCTAATCTGCATATTGTTGTCAGTGTTGTAGACTCAACAGAATTAAGTGTGAAAATGATTTAGCTCAATAGTGACCTATTGTTATACCGTTTTACTATATAAAAAAACCCCACAGATATATGGTTAACTGCCCATTCCAATACACACTTTTTTCTACCTTTTATTACAGAGACACCAAATTTAAAGTGATTTCCATTTCAAAATTCTAATAAAAAGGTCTTTTACTTAATGCTCAATAGACTAGGTTAGATACTGCATTCATATTTCATGTTTGTCACAGGCTCCAACAGAAGTAGAAGACAGTAATTTACACATGTTTTTAATGGCTAGCAATTTGCATTCACGACTCGATAGTCCAAACTTTGATAATCCAGCTGTCTCGGTTATCCGAACAGAACAGGGCGAAATTTTTCTCTTTATTTGTACCCGATAATCTGGGAGTCCGGATCTGACCACCTAATTTTGGAACAAGTTACCACAATAGAGAGAGTATATGCACTTCGATAAACCAAAGACTACTGTTTGAAATAGTCTAACCAGTCTGCTGGCGGAGCATAAAAAAAAGCCTCCAACTCCGCTTTCCTAACACACCACTTCAGCCATGCAATTTAGATTCATGGCGTCACAGCCAATTGATTGCTGTGGCACATTGTGTCTGGTCGGCCTAGACACAAAGCACCACCGCTTATCGTTCAAGTGGTTATTGCTGATTCACAATGTGTCGCTTTGATCCAGCGATTCGATAATCCCGGACAAATTGCGTGGAACAGATGTGTTTTGACTATCGAAACGTGACTGTATGTGAGGCATGTCTTTCACTAGAAAGAAACTTTTCTTAGCTTTAACCAATTAATTACAAGGCATTATCTGGAGAGTATCAAATTATCACAAATCCCGACCTCTTTTTTTACATATATATATATATATGATATGAAAAACAGATCATGTAGTGAGGAAACTTGAGAAAATTTGAGGCTTTTAAGCATATGACAACCCACAATAAAGTGCTTAATGTCTGAAATAGGTTGTTCCACATGGTGGCAATTTAGTATCTGGACAAAGGGGAAGCAGCTATGTGAAATGAGTAGATGTCAAATGATACACAAGAAAGCCTCTGTTGGTATTTTTTAGTGAAAAGAGATGGGATGGGAATGGGGAGGAAGGTCCACAAAAGTAATGAAAGTATTGAATGGTTGGGAACAAATAATATTAAAAAAATTATTTGTTAAATTGAGAAGGATGAAAGCTTTTGGTGGGACAGAATTTTGGGTTTGGGATGGTAATCATTGGTTTATTCCAATGGAGTTATTACAATGGAGGTACCAGTATTACATGAAAGCTTTGAAAGAGATCATATTTTTCTCTACCAGTACTTGAGTGGATTGCATTATTTGAAACACAGAAATCAGCTACTACAGGATTAGTAATGGGTTAATGGAGTTAATAACATATCAGTGTGAATTGCTTTAAAGTAGAATTAAATAAATACCATTTACTGCAACTTCAAGTACATGTGACAACTTAACTTGTGTCTTGGCACAAGTTTGGGGTTAACACCCCATAATTCTTGTGTGTATGTAAAATGTTAATCTAAAACTTTTCAAGGCAAGAGTTAAAGTCTTGAGATTTTATGTAAGATAGACAGGACATAACTTATAGTAATTGAAAATGAAAACCTTTAGCGCCTTTGTATGCTTTATTCATTGAATTGTAGCTTTTTAAGAAAAAGTCAGCAAGTCCCACAGAATTACTCAAAAGTCAGTGCTGATGCTGGACGTTAGCTGGCAAAACATGACAATCTAAGTACAAACGTGTGCGCACGCACACACACACACCCATAAACATACGCACACTCCATACACACACACTCACAGATTCTGGTCACTTTAGAACGTATGTCACATTGAAGGAAGTGTTAGCATTAGCAGATTTTGAATGTAACGTTTTTTATTTTATTTTCAGAGGTAATGAGATCTTGTAAAAGATCCTGTTGGAATCGACCATATTTTGACCAAGTTCACTGGACTATTGAACTTTAACTCAAGGTAAAAATGCTACATTACACATTAAAGAAAAGGCAAGAGCTTACATTCAAGATGATTCATTAGCTTTCTTGCATCTAGTGGTTCAAATTTGAAAAATCAATAGTTTTGCCATCTAAGTTTTCTAAGGTCCTGGGTTTTGGTAAACAGAACTCATCTCAACAGTTTATCAATGTTTTAAGACAAGATGCTAATTTTTTTAGTTCCTTTTTCTGTTTTTTCTTTTCTTTATGTTCTTTTGGTTTTTATTTTATTTTATTTTTGGGAGGGGGTGATGGTGGTTGTTTTTTGCATATTTTGTTTTGCTGTAGGGATGGAGTGATTTTTTTGGATAGGAGCTGTTTTTGAGTTTAATTTCAGATTTCTTGAGTTTTTAAAAAGCTTTTTGTAAACTGAAGTATATTGTATCACATTCATCTGACAGTATTATACATGTTAATTTTGTTATATAAAAAGCTATTTAATAGGTAGCTTGGTTGATCTGAATGCTTTTGAAATGGATGAGGGATAGGTGAAGTGGGGCTTGTTTGGGTCAGTTAATTAAGTTTTTTGAACTGTTGGTTGAAAAAAGTATTGGGTTTTGGGTTGGTTTTAAAAAATTTTTTTTTTAAATTTTGCTTATTTTCAGTTTTTGGATTTTAAAAAAAGATACTTTTCCCCAGTTTTCCATTTTGTGTACATGAGTCAATATATAGATTTATAGAGTGTTCAATGAGTTGATTAAATCAATAGATCAAGGTCTTAACTTTGAAAATATAGTTCTTCTAAATGTAGTTGAATACTCAACCGCTTTGGAGAAGATTTCTGTGAATCAACTTATGGCTTCCATGACAAACTTCCTTTGTCATTTGTCACATCATTATGCCTTCTTGTGAGGGCGAGTTCAAGGAAATCAATGAATTAACAGGTGCTGTGGAGACATGAGACTCTTTTAAGTCTAACCAGTGATGCAACATTCTTCAGGGATGAACAGATTGCCTCTCATCTAATATTTGAAATTTTAAAAAATAATTTTAAAATACCCTCTAAAGGACTGCCATCGTGGCTGCTGGAAATTTATATTGAATATGTCAAGTAACACATTCTTTTGGTATATTTTTCAGCCTGTATCTTCATCCCTAGGGCTTTTGAAGTAAATGTTTTTCAAGTACTGCAGATGTGCAGGTGACAGCAGTGACTACCAATCCTAGCTTTTTTTGCATCCATATGTGAGATGGTTACGTTATCCACACTGTTTAACTGCTATTGATTTCATTTAGATAAAAATACCTGTAGAATACTGTTATTGGTTGTAATCTATTACCATCTTTGTTATTGTGTGTTGTGATTACATTTTCTGTGTATTAGTTTGTTTTTCTTTGATTTAGTTGATTGTCTGGATATACTTCATAAGCATCTTTGTCATTGACTGCTTCTATTCATGTGAACAATCTTAAAAGCTCAATCAGATTAAGTTTGATGTTTTCATGGTGCAATTCCTCTGTGGCCTGTTATGAGTCAATGTAAAACAATAGCATAGGAATCCAGCTTTAAAGTGCAACTTTTTCAGCATCACTATTTACATTACAGTCTCTCAG
Source organism: Doris montereyensis (assembly GCA_037039925.1). Lineage (NCBI taxonomy): Eukaryota > Metazoa > Mollusca > Gastropoda > Nudibranchia > Dorididae > Doris > Doris montereyensis. The sequence goes on from JAXRKP010000028.1 coordinate 235,957, forward strand.
CCAATAATTTGTCATAATATTACGTGCTTGAAATTTCTGTAAGATGGCCCCCAGAGTTATGAGCTTAGTTTTGCTCTGACTGTCATCATCATAATCATTTCTATAATCTTATTCATCTTAGGGAATTAATATTGTGTTGATTGTCATTCGTTTTGTTGCTTCAAAATTAGCACATTTCTTTAAGAGTGCTGAAGAGGAGAAGAAAGAACGTGGAGAAAATGATAAAATTGGTGTAAATCTGACAGAAGCCACATCTGACAATGAAACAAAGAAACAATATGAATAATGGCACTGACAAGGATACCCGACAAACAAGACTCTTCAAGTAAACAGAAGACCAGCCCGACTCAAGGTACTACATCAAACGGAAACAAAATAAGTCAAAGTCTAGAAAGTGATTCCTTAAAAGTTGAATCTATAATCTCATGTAATGGCTGTCTCTTGCATGGTAATGTGTGTTCACAATGCGATTATTTTAATCAAAGGCAACACTTATATATATAACAGTGCATAGATGATGTAAGCAATAAACATTTAAGTAGACCCACACTTACATTAACTTACAAGACAAATTGACTGTGTGTTTGAGAAAGATGAGAATGTGAGGATAATTTGTAGATTTCAAAAAGATGATTTCAGTGATACTTGATATTATACTGTGTCAACAGTGTCAAGTTCTAATCCCAAGTGAATGTTTTTGGCTTCTCTCCACTTTCCAAGTTACATAAAATGATGCAATGATGTAGTGGCAACGCATGTACTCTGGATGTGTGCCTTAACTGTTTTCTGTTTTCTTTGAAAATGTCAAATTTCCAGTTTATTTGCAAAAATTTAAATTGTAGGATTTTATTCTAAGCTTAAAATGAGATAACATGGAGAAATTTGTTGATTTTTATTTTTTGTATTCAATGTTTTGATGGACATTTGGTAGATTTAGTATGATGATTATTTTCTTTGGATTTCTTTTTCAGATTTTATTTTTCAAGTTTTTTCTCTTTTTTAAAATTATTTTCTTTTATATTGTTTTCATTTTTGCTGTTGCCATTTCATTTCTCATTTACTGCTCACCTTCAGACCATCTTATACTCAAAGGTAACTCATTAACTTCATCACCTATTTCTAGAATTGCAATAAAAAAACAACAAACGACTCATGTTATAGTTATACATTAAGATTTTCACTCCATTTTGTTTCTTTTGTTATTTCATACCTATAAAACTCTTTGCATTCCACCCAAAATACACATCATCCTATCTATCTGAGGGATGATCAATGGGGTGTATAAAGTTGTGTTTAGATTTCTCCTTCAAATCCACCCAAGGTGCCAAGAATCTGTGTCGAGTGTTATATGACTGCCATTCATGAAAGGTGACCCACTGTCTCATCTTCATTTCCTTTTTCCCCCCCTCTATACATAAGCTTATCCTATTTATTATGTACTAGTGCTTATTGTTTGCTTGCCTATGCTTGATTACAAATAATATAATTCATCCAATTGATCTATGTGGCCTCGATCATAAATACGCATATTCCTGAGGCATGATATGTATGTCGTATAGAATCTTTTTGCTTTGACTCTATAACAAATATTGAGTGATTATTCTTAATTTTAAAATTGAAACATCCTACATATCATCTTTATGTGCACTCTTTGATCAAATTGAATGGTTCGTGGTATTAGTATGGCCCAGTTGCATACTGTTGGACTTTGAAAAGATCAAGCCATATGTCATTTGGTCAAAAGCACAAAGTCCTATTGACCAATCACTTATCAGTATCAGCTTGATCCATTTGACTTGTAAATGTATGGCTAATTTTATGGTATATGTCAGAAGGAACCTATTATTCTTGTTTACAAATTACACTCTTCAAACTTGATTTTTGCTGGAGACTTTTAAAAATTTGTTTCCTTACATGCATAGCAATGAATAGACTTTTATGTTTTCAACTCCATGTTTGATTTTTGATCGTATGTACATCGTCACTGCCTGTCGCTATCGTACAGTGAGCAACTTTGGAGGAATTTTTTTTTCTTTCTCAAACATCTAAAAATAAATGTCCACGACATCTCCATAGTATTATTAATATATCATCAAATTCAAACAACGAAAATGACTGAAAACCTGCACGACTCTATCCAAAGCAGTGAATATAATTTTCTTCAAACATTAATCGTAAAACAGTCTTTTTAGGTCTTACTCAAACGTTGTCAATTGCCGCGGATAGTGACCGTCAGCGGATGATATACATAACGTCGATGAAACTGTCTAAACATGTAAGTCCACAATATATGGGATATGAGATTTGTCCTTCAAATGATCAAATGCGCGCTTCTTTCATGTTTAAAAAATATCGGAGGCCTTGATTTAATAGAAAGGCTCCAGCTATGCACATGATGATACATGATCTAAATGCAGATTTCCATTTTTCTTCCTGCCTCGGAAACTCTTACCTCTTAAGTAAAGGAGTAAATTTATTTGTTTATATCTTTCAAAAAGTTCAAGTCTAACCATGTAAGTCAATTTTATGCACAACTGATTATTTCTTTCCATTTACTACATTTCTCCAAGATGCATAACATTCACAGTCTTTGCAGCCCTATTCTATTACGTCATTTGCTTTTCCTGAAAAATTACGTCACACAGACTTACATGTTTAGACAGTTTCACCAGCAGTATTATCTATTGATTGATGCAAAAACACAAAAACAAACACAAATTAAAATTTTTGAATGGTGTACAGCTTACATGTTTCATCAGATGGTAGCTATATATACGAGTTAAAGCAATGATACTCTTAGTAGCTGGTGCTGCATGACGTTTCCTGTAATTTTGTAATCCGTTGTTACATGATGAACTTGATGTGGTTATGATGGTCTTGGTTGGCTCTAAAGCTTTAGATTTATCATAAACTCTATGAAGCAAACCTTGTGAGTGTCACTTATTTTATATATATATATATATATATATATATATGATAACTATATAAATCATAAATAATATAACTATATATCACAAAGATGTAGGCCTACCTTTTTGTACTCATCGCAATGTTTTACCTTACTGTTTTACTCAATACTCTTTTTGGTACTATGGTCTTTTAGATCAATAAATATATACAAATGAGGCTCTTTCCTCTTGCTTTTCACTCAAAACCTTTCCCAAAGGTTTATATGATATCCATTATGCATGTTGTGGCTTGTGTGCGATTTAATAAGATTCTTCTTCTGCATTATAACTTAAGATAAAAGGTTCTAGCTTAGTATTTGAACAGAAAAAGTACCTGAAGCAATATTTTGTGCCAAACTGCTGCAGCACGGCAGCTGTAAATTTACACCTTGATGGCTAGAATTAGAACTCAAAATTGACGTTTTTGGTTTCTTATACTGGGCAAAAAGAAACTACATCAAAGTTGGATGTCATATTTTATCACTTATAAGACCTAGCAAAATGAAATATTTTACGAAGAAATTTTGATTAAGAGTTAAAAGACTGACGACAAGAGTTTTGATGTCAAGTTAAATTTAATTGTTATTTATTGTGAGTTTGGGGGGTTTTCAGCAGGAATTTATATGATGTTGAGTGATGCAGTTTCTTTTTTTGCAGTACCTATATTGAAATTTTATGAAGCAATTAAAATTCAAAGTAACATGTAAGTAAAAAATAATAATAATTTGGTTGCTTTGGCCGATGAATAAGGGGGACTCGGTAGTCCAGAGGCAAGGTGTCGGCCTTTCAACCCAAAGGTCATGGGTTCAAACCTCGCTGATGGTAGACACATTTTCACAAACATTTGGAGTAAAATCTACCCCCTGGTCCATGTAGGTGGATCGACACCTAGTCCCATCGGAGACGGTCGATAAAAAAGGAGGTCCCATGTACATGTCACAATATTCTGTGCACGTTAAAGATCCCTTGGCTGTTTACAGGGCAGTCCGGACAAAATTAATAATTTGCCAAAAAACCCCGAGATCACTTTAGTTGTGGATGTGTGGAAATCAATTAAATCAAATTTTTTAAAAACATGAATAAATTTTGATGAGGAATCCACATGGCTGACGAAGGGGATGAGTGAGAAAATATGAATCAATGAAAGATTTGAATGCCTTACTAAATTGTTTATAGGATAGACCACTTTTTGGTCATTTAATATATATCAGGCAGCAATGTTATACTAGGTAGATCTAGATGTCTAGTCATGCTTTGTTGAATTTTCCATTGTTATTTTAAAATTTTGAAAGAAGAAATATTGGTGTCAGTGCCTCTTTATTATTTTTAATATTTTGGTTTGTAAACGTACAATTGATGTTGAGGTTGAACATGATAACAATACATGTAGATATGACACGTGTGATGGAAAATCAATGATTCATGGACTGAATTCTTACCTGGTAATAAACTTTTCATCTTTTAAACTCAGTTTTGCATGGCATTCATTAAGATCCTTAATGTTCTTTATTTCAATCCCTGTTTGTTGTTGTTGTTGTACATGTGTTAGTGTTATTGTAGTACATGTACATGTGTTAGTGTGTGTGCGTGTATATATAAATATTACAAGTATACATTGTATTATTGTGTATGTTCTCAGTACTTGTATATTATAATATAATGTGTGTGTGTTTGTAACTGTGAATGTGAATACTGAATGTGTGTATATATGTGGGCTGAGGTAGCTTCGTCTGTACATCTCTATTGTGTCATAATTTGATACAGTAATCACCCTGAGCCCATCGCATATGGTGGAGATGGTAATTTTCAAATAAACGTAAATGTTACGGTAATCCTTTATAGTAAAGTGTTTTTATCATCGTAGAATGGATATTGTGGAAAGGGTGGGAAAATCTCCTATGACATACAATCGATGTAAGGGGTAGGACTAGGAGGAGCAGCACGCTGCACTCGCTAGCTGTTTCTAGTGTATCAATGAAACTTCTTCTTCTTCATAATAACTGACCAACTCATCTCTCGAGTATTAGTATTAGTAGTATTAGTATTACTGTCACTGCATATTTTAATCAAGCCCAAGATATCAATCCAATTATTTACAGTTTCAAGTGATGTATATAATTCTGTTTCTAAGTCTTTAGTGCTCTTGCTGAATTTTATTTCTGTTGTGTGTGAGGACAATCTATTGCTTTGAGGATTTCGTCTTCCTGCATTGTCTTGGTGTTGTTTTTAAATAATGATTTAATTATGCAGTCCGATCTGTTGTTTTAAAACGTTTGTCGACCCGAGTTATCAATTGTAGACTAGGAGCTCGATCCAGGGTGTGTTTTGGTTTCTTTTCACTTATATGCCGTCTGCAAAGTCGGTGTCAATTGTCACATATTACATATTGTTTCTTTGGTCGGGTGGCGCCTTCTTCTGGCTCTGTCGAGAGTATATCAAAGGTCCTGATCGTCTCTCAATATATGTACTCCAAAAGCTGCCTCGCGACATAATGAAGTGAGATGATGAATAACTACCATATGAAAGTATATTTGTGGAAAGACACTGACCGAATGACCATTTAAAGAATTTAGTACATGTATCATCATGCCATTTGCAGATAAGATTTGTATTGTTGTATTGTCTGTCTACAATGGATGCCCAGTCACACTTCCTTCACTTATGTCGCCCCGCCGATGTTTGACACATTTTCTCGAGTTTTTTCCCCGATCAAAATCTATCCCCCTGGTCCAGATAGCTGGATCGACACCTAATCCTATCGGAGACGGACGGTAAAATTAAAAAGGAGGCCCCGTGTGTAGATCACAACACAGTTAGCTGTTTACAAGGCAGTCGGGCCGGGCAAAATTAAAAATCGTATCAAAAATCCCTGAGATGACCTTAGTTGTGGATGTGGGTAAATCAAATCAAATCAACTCCTACTCCTATGATATTTGCCTCTTCTGAGCGTATTCGGAGTAATGAACTTGTCAATATGTCTGAGGTACAAGCGATAGGCCTTTTTTCGGTAGGATTTAATTTTCTGTTGTTGCTAGGGTGGCGACCAGAATGGCCTGTCCTTTTCGATTTCCAACCACAAAGGCACACGGGACCTCTTAGATTATCGTCAGTCTCTGATAGGACTAGGCATTCATTTCATCCTGTCTACCACAGAATAAGGGAGCAGACAGAACCCCCCCCCCTCGCCCGAAAAATCGGATTTCAAATGCAAGCCCGCACGGCCGGGATTTGGATCACGACTTTTGACTTGGTAGGTAAGTGCCGTATCCACTGTTATTCGCTCCCCAGGTTGAAGATACTGGTGTAGTAAAGGCAGGTATAATAATTGATAGAGGAGCCTTTCAATAACACTAACAGCGAAATAACGGCAGTTCAGATTGAAGATGTTACCAATGAAAAACAGTGAAGTCGTTAACCTTTCAAAACGTTGGAAAGTTAAGACTTACAGTACACTAATTTCTCCCATATAGTCATCGGTACTATACACACGCGCACCCCCACACACACACACACACACACACACATGAACACTCAGACAAACAATGAAGAAAGACATACAGAACAGGAAGGAGTGACAGAGACAGAGAGAGAGAGAA
>JAXRKP010000028.1:247500-289398 GCA_037039925.1 Doris montereyensis
GCTCCTTAAATGGAGTTGAGGAATTTGAATGAAATGGTCTGCTGGGCTGGGGGATAAATACTGTCGAAGTCATGAATGAGCTCTGAATTTGAAAGAGGAAATGGACTACAAATAAATCTTTATCTTTGATATCCGTAGTTTTATAATATGTTATTTCCAGTCAGCATTAAACTCTCTTATTAGAGGAATCTTTGAAAATTTTATTCGAACAGAGCCAATATTAAAATGACAATAACAAAGATTACAGTCAGTCCAGACCAGGTTAGGGACGTGTGTTGTCAGTTATTGGTCGCCACCCCATGACGAATCTCAACCGCAATGGCCTGTTCTGATTGCGGGTCTAGCAGACGACAGGAGCCTTTCAAGAGGACACAACTCCATCTTATCTAGGATTAATAAGGAATGTTCAACCAATAAGTGGATATCATTTGCACCAAAACATGGCATCACGACGTCAAAATTGTAGAAACACAATTGTTCAACATAAGCACTGAAATTTCTAATTGTCTTTAGCATGAACACATTTGCTTGAAAACTGTTCCCCAGGAAGAAAATATAATAATAATAATAATAATAATAATATTAATAATAATAATAATAATAATAATAATAATAATAAGTAATAATAATAATAATAATAATAATAAATGTAATAAAAAACATAACTACTGTTATCACAATCTACTCCTTCCTACCATTCCAGTTACACAATGCTTTATACTCAATAATGACTACTAAGTGTTACATTACTACTACTTACTATTACTACTACTACTCCTATAGTTTGCTACTCCTCCTGTCTCCTGTAACCGGAGGCGACTAATACTGTCTAGCTAGTAATACTACTAATACTACACAATGTTCCTACTACGTTACTATTATACCGCTACACTTACACAAACATTAAACTACTAAACACTTCCTCTTTTTTCCTCCTACCACTACCTAATTAATCCTAACTCCTACTACTAATCCTAGTCCTTACCACACTACTACTAATCCAACTCTCTAGTCTTTATCCTACTCCTCCACCAAATTACTATCTGATATATAAGGCTGTCTTCCTACGATGTACCACTACTGTAATCCTAATTAGTCTTTAATCTAGACTTACTACTAAAAAAGTATATAATATTAATACCATTTAATGCTGACCCTACCTAATGCTAATACTTAATAATAATACTATTCACTACTGCTAAAAAACATCACTATAATTACTCCTAACTATATCCATTCCTAATACTACTGCTACTACTACTACTTTACCACTGCTACTAATCCTACTACTCCGGAGCGACCGATCCTACGGACTGCTGCTGCTGTTGTCCTGCTGCTGCTGCTGCTGCTGCTGTTGCTACTGCTACTACCACTACCACCACCACCAACCGTGACCGTACTTACTACTACTACTACTCTCTCCTACTACTAGTCACTACCCTACCACCACCACCACCACCACAACAACCACCACCACCACCACCACCAACACCACCACCACCACCACCACCACCACCACTACCTACTACTACTACTAATAATAATAATAATAATAATAATTATAATAATAATAATCATGATATAATAATCCTCATCATCACGATGATAATAATAATAATAATAATAATGATAATAATAATAATCTAATAATAATAATGCTACTACTACTGCTACCTGCTACTACTACTACTGCTACTACCTACTGCTACTGCTACTACTACTGCTACTACTCTACTACTACTACTACTGCTACTGCTACTACTACAAACTACTACTACTACTACTACTACTACTCTACTACTACTATTACTCTCTACGACTACTCATTAATAATGTTACTTTTAATAATCATGTCCACTACTACTCTCTCTGCTCCCTCTACTGTTGTTGCTCTCTGCTTACTACTACTATTACTAATACTACTACTACTACTACTACTTACTACAGCTCTGTCTGATGATGATGTTAATAAGGGAATAGAAGAGAAATGTAATAATAGGGAAATGGGAATAATAAGTAAGAATTAATAATGTTTAATAATAATAATAAAAATAATAATATTACATGTATTATTATTATTAACAGTATAATGATTAATAATAATAATAATAATAATAATAACCATTAATTAATTACATGTACCATAATCTTAATAATGATGAATAATAGCGCACAATAATAATAATAATAATAATAATTTTTTTCCCCCATAATAATAATAATAATAATTTTAATAATAATCTTAATAAAATAATGATAATAATAATAATAATAATAATAATAACAAATCTGACATTTATTTACAATAATAATTATAATCATAATAATAATAAATAATAATAATAATAATAATAATAATAATAATAATAATAATAATAATAATAATTAATAATAATTTCTTCTAAAATGTACACCCTAAGAAGTTTCTCTTCTCCCAGAATGATACTGATGACTAATAATAATGATTCGAGAAACTGAAAATTTGTAGGGACAGTTTTATTTAATTGAAATTTACTCTGTCCACCATAGACAATGATCACAGGGTGAATAAGACTAAGACTAAGAGGAAGCAGCACATCAAGATGAAAGAAGATAAGTAAAGGAATTTACTAAGTAGAACCTACAACTGAACCCCCGCCAACCGCCCGCTGAGGATAATCAGAAGTAGAGACATAATAATAATAATGTTGGCATCACCAATTCAACTTTATATTGATAAAGAGGTTGCCATGAATAATAATAATAGGGATGTAATAATAATAATAATAAACAATGAAATCAACATTGCCAAATCCAATAACATGTCAAGTTGTGCCAATTTCATAAATGTATTAGATTAGACAACCATGTTTTAGAAACACTCAAAACTTTGGGACTAGTGCAGTGAATGCAAAAGATATCAACTTTTCAGTCAGCAGGTGGGTGAAATTATTTTTCGATCTTCCAGCCATAGACTTGTGTGTGTAGTGTAATGCAATATTTGTGCTTCATCCATAATGGACGAAGCACCTGAAGTCACTCACTGCTCATTCATTAATCACTGGTTCCTTGACCGGACACGGTGGTGGGTACACTCAGAATATTGCGCTGATACTAGTGATACGTGCACCATCATCCTCCAACCATGCCGATCATGTGCCAGGATCTGGGTTTCAGCAGTATTTCAACAAGGTCGTTTTTTCCCACTCTGTGATATTGTCAGCCAATTTATTCGTATGTGTGTCCCATATTTCTTGCTTCCTTGGACTGTTCCATGTAGAATCGTCTTTAAAAGGCCATCAGTTCTTGTTACATATAGTCAAGATCAGTGCACCTGTAACTTAAATTTAGTCTTCAGACTGATGTTTTTCCTTTCAGATAACCTAAAATACAAGCATGTAAATGTAAAGAGTTTGCGGATTATGTTTTCATAAACTGTATTGATGGCAACAAAGCTACCTTCCCACCTTCTAATTGAACAAAGTCAAGATCACTGCAGAAAAACAGATTTTGATGGAATAATCTAATAACCAACTCTTGCATATCTGTGGAACATTTCTATACCAAATTTCAGAGACTCTTTTTCTACTCTCCACGTCCCCATATTCTCACCTTCCTGAAAGAAGTACGATGGTGAGAGCAGCATAAGCTTATTACTTGCAAGATAAGGTCAGTAGAAAAGTATGGTATCACTAGCACAACGCTAGCCACAAAAGAAAACAAAAATCCAGCCTAAACCCTTGAATAGATCTCAGGTAATCACAAAAGAGTACTCGATCAGAAAACTCTTTATTTTAAAACACACCTTGCTTCAAAATGCTACCAGGCGTCTTGTAAATTAATTTAAGCATTTTATAATTTTACTAAAACACAAGTAATTTTTGATGTGGCCAAATACAGTACCAAGCCTGAGTGAAAGCAGAGGGGAAAGATGGAGAAATTAACAGTAACCATAGTAGGTACATGTATTGCCGACAAAATTATTAATTATACATTCCATATCACCAAGGGAATAAAGAGAAGAACTAGAGGAGGCAACTATTGCACTCTTCCTGTACATAACCTGCCAACTGCCATTGTTCTTGTTACAATAGAATTGAATTGTGCTCTCTGTGTATACAGTCCTTAGACGGGGAAACCAAGACATTTTCCTTAAACGTCCGTTTTGGAAGAAACAATGTTTCTTTTTCCTCAAATGGTAACGGTCTTGGGATCATTTACAACTAACAGGCAAAAGTTTGGTTACTCTTAGATACATAGTAGTAAGTAGTCTTAATGACCTGGCAACAGAGCCCTTTAACGCACAAAGAACAACTAGTTCAGAATCATGCTATGCAAGGTTATACGAGTTATATCAAGAAGGATCATGAGAAATATGCAAAGGTTACTACAGCGGCGTATCGTTTACGCCTATTTGTTAAGCCTATTTGTTAGTTCTTACTAACCAATATCGATATTAATAAAAATGAAATCCATACTCAGCTAATACATTCCACATAGCTAGCTCTACATACAGTTTATTTCTTAAAACTAAAAAAACTGGCAACTGGAAAACTAGGAATTAATCTCCAGGTAATCAAAAAATCTCGTTATACCCATAAAGTCAGTTTGTCATACTGACTTCCAACCAAGATAGGGACATGGTAGTTCAGAGGTAAGGTGTCTGACTAATCAACCTAAAGGTTGATCAGTGGCAGATCGAACAATTTACTCGAATTTTTCCTGATAAAACACTAACCCCCCAGCTGGCCCCCCCCCGATATTAATAAAGCTGAAATCCGACCCCCCATTTCCTGGTCCAGATAGGCGGAACGACACCTAGTCCAATTGGAGACGGAGACAACAATACGAAGATTCCTGAGCCTGCATATCACAACATTCTATGCACATTAAATATACCGTAACTGTCTACAGGGCAGTCCTGGCAAAATTCAAAATGCTTCCAAAAACCCAGTTTGGATGTGGGCAAAATTCAAAATCCTACCCAAAACCCAGCGAGGATGTGGGCAAAATTCAAAATCCTACCCAAAACACAGCGAGGATGTGGGCAACATTCAAAATCCTACCCAAAACCCAGTGTGGATGTGGGCAAAATTCAAAATCCTACCCAAAACCCAGCGAGGATGTAGGCAAAATTCAAAATCCTACCAAACACCCAGGGTGGATGTGGGTAAAATCAAACTCAAATCCACTTTGATTTATTTGAATTTTGCACACATACACACACAACTAGTACAGTGTGTGATCTCAGGGGTATTTGGTAGGATTTGTTATTTTGCCCAGACAACCATGTAGACAGCCAAGGGATCTTTAACGTGCAGTGTTGTGATCTGCACGGTAAATTTTACTTGAAATAACTTTTCAGCCTGCCAGGGTTTGAACTATTGAACCAACGACCTTTTGGTTGAAATCGAAAGGTCGACAATTTGACTCTGCACTTACCGAGTCCCCAATTCAAATCCAACCAAGACTGTTAATTATTTGTCCCACTTAAAACTACATGATTGCAAATATTAGGGTTTGTCACAAAAATCTTAACTAAAAGAAAAGAATGACAAATCCACACATGGAGTTAGTGAAGAAGGCAAAGACAGCTTAATTTTTATAGTACACGTAATGTAGCATCATTGTATCTAACACCAGCAATCACATGTCTACATAATATAATCATAGAAAAATAGACACACGCACATGATGTAATTAAAAAATCCTTGAATTTGAAATTGTGTGTAAGCCGTAGGTTAAAGGAATCAAACAGACAGCCAAAGTAACACACAACATTGACTATGTGTTGCCATAAAGAAGAAAAGAAATGAGAACCTACAAAAATGCCATTTATATCTATAAGAAAGTGAAGTACATTGCCAAATGTAAAAGTTATCTCATACAAGAAGTAGCACGAATGACATATATTTGAAATATATATCTATCCAATCATGATGCATTAAGATTTGACTTAATTAAATGAAATTAAAGCTGCCGATCGCGCCATGCACATGGTGAAAGTTGAAAGCTTTATCAAAACTCCATGAATTTTACTAAAGCTACTTAAGGAAAGACTCAAACTATCATCAAGATCACGATGGTTAAAATGTAAAGCATTATATTTATATAATTAACAATATGAATCTAGTTTCAAAGTCTCAAATGGCGGCAATACTTTTGATAAAATTTAAGCTGAAAACTTACAGCTGATTAATAGGCATGGCTGAAAATGAAATGAGAATGATTTCTTTCATTGGTCCAAACAAAACAAATAGTCTTTTTTTTGGTGGGGGGAAAGGAAGAAGAATATGTTTGTTTGTTTGTGTTATGCACATAGACTGCTATTTTTGTATCATAAACCAAAAAAAATAAATCTGAATGCCAGTGGTCCCATGACTGTTTTACAAGCTTTAAAAAAAAACATTCAAAATTTTTGTAACTTCTCCTGATTTGCTTTCAGAATGAAAAAATAACAATAATTTTGTATTTCATCCCTGGTGGACAAATTTTCTTATTTGAAACAAATTCAGGCTTACCATACATCATTGCAATACTTTGCACATAGTTTGCAAAGATCTGTGAACCGATAAATAAAAGCCTGCTCATCTTCAACTTGGAAAGCTGTCATCTTTGGAATACTTTATAGACTCCACTGACCCTATCATCAATACTATCATATTATTATGCTCCTCACCTATGATTTCACCTTCAACATAAAATGACACAAATATTGTTATTAGAATCAATAAAACCAGACATATTATGGACTAATTAGTAATAATAGTATTAATATAGTAACACCATCAACTACTGAGAAGGGAAGGAAGGAGAGAAAGAGAGACATGAAATAACTTTTCAGCCTGCCAGAAAGAGAAATCGAAAGAGAGAGAGAGAGAGAGAGAGAAGAGAGAGAGAGAGAGAGAGCTTAAGAGAGAGAGAGAGAGAGAGAGAGAGAGAGAGAGAGAGAGAGAGAGAGGGAGAGGAGGGAGGGAGGGGGAAAGAGAGAGAGAGGGAGAGCGAGACGGGGGGGGGATGAGAGTTAAAAGACAGATAGAGACAAGTCTGGAGGGAGAGGGAGGGAGAGAGGGATACAGAGAGAGACGGAGAGAGGGAGGGGATTTATAGATTAAAAATGAGAGGGAGGCAGAGAGCATGAGAGAGAGAGAGACAAAGAGACAGACTAAGGAACAAAAGGTGAGGAAAGGAAGAAGAATATGTTTGGGGGAAGAAGTAAAAAATAAATGAGAGAGGAAGATTGAGAGACAAAGAAAGAGAATGGAGCATATGGAGGACTTATTTGAAAAAATTGTTGACCTTCAGCAGTGTGGTAAGCATACATGGAAAGCTAGCCCACCAAAGCTCACACCCACTCACAATATGGGAATGGTCCAGAAAACACACAAAATGAGAGATACCTGTGAGCAGAATGTACAAAAAAGAAAATAGGTACAGAAAAAACAAACAAACAAACAAGCGTAATGGAATGACATTTAGGGACTGCTGACAGTACATTGTTTCAACAAATATTTGTCCAGGTTACGCTAAAACCTCATACACTATACACGCTATATACTAGTACTATATATTTTATATATATTGTTATTGCACACATATTTTCAGGTGAACAGAGTACCTATGGTTATGAATAATTCATATCACTAATATTAGGTTTCTTCCAAGTAATTGTTTATGCTATATAAATGATGATGAGTTCATAATTCTAACTTGCAGCACAGAATACATAGGCTAGAATGCATAAAATAAGTAATGGAAACAGTAAGAAAAAAGAAATAACAGATTCAACAAATTAAAGAAGATTTACTTACTCACAATATGAAGACAGGATAATAAAATGCTGGGTATCTTAAATCATTAAATCATATAAATATATATATATATATATATATATATATATATATATATATATATATAACATGGTTGTTACAAAATGAAATCTAGAAAACCCCATTAAGCATGAGATTAGTAAAACAGATGAGCACAATCTTAAAATTTAATTTATAAATTAAGTTATTGGAATGGAATGACTCATAAATTTCATGCAAGTATCACAGTTACTAAAGACAGGACAACTTGCAGTCAAATAAAGTCCTTTCCATATTCAAAATCAATAATTATTATATGCCAATGCATTCAGCAGTTTAGCTGTTGATTGTTGTTTATCTTTTGAAACAAATGATTCAAACCAGACACTAGGCTTAAGTTAGCCAAAGTCATCATCAAGCTATAATACATGTATAAAATGGGTATTAGCAACACCTGAAAACTTTGTTAAAAATTTTGATGTTCACTTGAGTAAGGAGTACTTATGGTAAAGAAAACAAGTTTGTGTAAAATTGGGCTTTTCTTTTCTTTCAACAATTCCATTGAACAAATGAGAAACTGACAAACCTGTAGTACTAGTACTGGTAGACTTACAAATAAAGAAATAAATGAGTTAAAACATTTTTGGTGGTTATGACAATGTCTCAGCCGCCAATGGTTTTTACAGCGGTAAAAAGGTGGTTGATTTCAGTAAATGAATCCATTAGAATATACATTCAAATGCAGCTTCATAATAGTATACTAAAAATAACTTTTCATTTCACAATAATTCTATTATGTAAAAGTTAAAAAAAGGAATTACTTGGTTATACTGTTTGGTAATATATAATAAACCTATGACAAACATAACATATGAAATTTATTTTTAGGTAGGACATGTCAAATTTGCATATAATTGTATTTGGACTCTGATATCACTGTTCTGAGGAGACCAAACATATCATATTATGAGGTTTTGAGGAGTAAATTCTAGTACCACAAAAACTCTTCATGTTACAAAAAAAAATCAACCAGAATAAAAGACGTTAATTCCTATGATAAGAAGAAAGATTTTTTTTAGTGAAAAATGTGTTTTTGTATCAGATATGTTCTCTCAAGCCATGTTCTTATAAATGAAGGGTGCTTTCACTGTTTGAATTTTTATTTAGTCTGTTCCTTTTTTTTCTTCTTCTTTGATTTAAGAAAAATATAACATATATTATTAAAATCTCATCCTAAGTTGCATGAATTTTAGTATATGAGCTTATAAAAGGCTTGTATAAATGTCAAAATAAACGTTGTACATATAAGCAGATGATAATTATGGTGTATGACCCTTATTCTAGGATCTCCGCATGACATTAATGCAACAAGATGTCAAATGTCACTTCAAAAATATCCCATCTCTCTACTCAATAATTGTGGGAAAACACCTTTATAAACTTTATACAACTGTCAAAACTATTTATAATGACGGATGTTGGATGAAATCTTATGTCATATTAAAAAGGGTAATGATGAGAAGATTCGATGGCTCCAGCCTTACATTTCAACTTCCAAGTTTTCATTTGTTGAGTTGTGACCACTGAGTGAGAAACATCACGAAATTGAGGACTTTGACGTTGATAACAATGACATGTCACATAGTCTCTCATAAACTATATAAGAAGTTTAACTAGAACTAGAAAGAAAACATCCTTGTGAAGAAAATGTTTACACCTTTTATCAAGAAACATGGTCACTTACCATGCATTATGTACAGGGGAAATGTCATCTTTAATTATTTCAGTACAGTGGTCTCCGCCTTAAAAGGCCGGCTCGGGAGATAACAAAGGTGGCCTCTTAGCCAGACAGTCTCTTAAGTGAATAGATGAGGTGTAAGTTAGATAATCATTTCATAACGCTCATTGGTCAGATCTTTAGGCCTAGAGCTCAAACTTGAGAGGCGAGGGGGGGGGGGGAAGGAGATATAAGCAATGGGAGGAAGAATGAAGCACTGATAGTTCTTTAAAATTTCATAAAACTACGTAGCTGTTGTATTAGGAGAAATGTTTAAAAAAATTAAATTTCAATCCAGACCATCATCATTTCTTTATCAGTGAAAACATGATTCTAGTTCACATTGTTATGGCAACGCCTGTGATCTTATCAGGATGGATGTTCCAATGACAGCCACCAGTCTACAAGTGTTGTTTGCCAATGTAAACCATAGTATTCCATTGCCTCATTTATCTAGTGAGTGTGTGGCGTCAATGTCAAAGAGCCTGACACGTGCTCGGTTGCGACAAGTAGAGATTCTAGGCCTACAACATGATGTACATGTTCCAGATAGAAAGAAAAAAGGTACTGTCCATGTGGTGTGAAAATTGTATTTTACCGCATTAAGTTAAGCAGACTTTGTCTTCATCTGACAAAAAATTTTCTAAGTGGGCTCTTACAGAGGAGCAATTAAAAAGGTAAAAATATAACACACAAAAAACAGCCTCTAATTGTATCAACAAAAAACAAATGGAAAAAAACAAACATTTTATCAGCAAACTGGAAATAAATTTGGCGAGTTTTTCTACATAAATGCAAACCATAGGTGTACAATAATGGTAACGATAAATGTATGTAATACTTGAGAAAACATAATAAAAATTAACAAAATAGTGCCGAAACAAAACCAAACCCAGATGAATCATGACCAAAATCAAAAGTCTAGTTCATTTTTAATTTCCTGAGAGGAAGAACTATTAAACAAAATGAAAAAAATAAAAGAAATAAAAACAATAAAAATGAAAGAAAATAAAGCAAGGAGAACGAAATTTGTGTTTCTGTTTCTCTGCCAAATTCTCTAAATCACGACAGCAGCAAACAAATCAACATATGAATATGAAACCGATGAGAGAACTGATTTGGTTTTATATCTGGAAGGAGTTTTTCTTCAGCAAGGATGGCAAAAGGAAATAAATTAAAACACAAAACAAAACAGGGATGGGCTTTGGGATGATCACAGAGACAGCCTTATGGAAGAAATAATATAACATGGATTATTATACAAACAAAAATAATATAATATAATGTAACACGTCTGGCAATGGTATTCATATAAACATAAATTTGATGTAATATGCCTTGCAATGATATTCATACAAACATGAATTCATGTAACTTGCATTGCAATGGTATTCATACTGACATAAAAATAACATAACATGCCTTGCAATGGTATTCATACAAACATAAAACTAATGTAATATGCATTGAAATCATATGATATTCATACAAACATAAATGTTATAATACACGCCTTGTAATGGTATTCATACAAACAAAATATTATTATTAACGTAATATACCTTGCAATGATATTCATACAAACATAAATACAGTCAACATCGCTTTAGGCATGCCGCCCTCAAACATACTTCGCCTTATGCATGCAAACTTATTCCTACCGTTTTTATGTGATATAAACTACAAACGTGTAAGCACAGTCTTATGCCTACTCCAAATAAATCTGATAAAATACATAAAATTGCAATGTCTGAACCACCAAGATCTTGAGAAAATGCCTGCGTGTGTGGTTTTATTGCTCGAAGCATAGAATCTAATTATCTCTTGAATTTGTTGGATCTGGATACGTGCGA
This sequence comes from Doris montereyensis, assembly GCA_037039925.1. Lineage (NCBI taxonomy): Eukaryota > Metazoa > Mollusca > Gastropoda > Nudibranchia > Dorididae > Doris > Doris montereyensis. The sequence goes on from JAXRKP010000028.1 coordinate 258,918, forward strand.
AGGCATGTGTTTGCGTGTGTGTGCCTCATTCCTTGAGTTTACCATTACTTGGTCACTTTGCTTAAATTACCGATGCAATGCAATCATTATGCCAAGGTGCAAACTCTCCCTAATTCGACTTGACAGCTGGGTGGTGAGGATATGCAACTTTAGTATCACTTTCGACTGTCTAATGTTTGCGTTGTCATTAGCCACAGAGTGGAGTAACAGTACATGTACAGTAGTCGCTGGATAAAAGCACACTTCATAAAAGCACCCTCTGCATAAACATACGCCTACATCTACTGACCGAATTTTTACTATATAATAAAAGTGTTCTCATAAACACACGTTATACATAAAAAAGCACGCTTTTTTTTCTGCGTCCAAAGGGCGTATGTTCATTCAGCAACTACTGTACTATGAATGTACTGTAAATTGGAAAGGCATGAGATGGTTTGTTTTAGTCTTCACGTTTTGCATTAATATCACTATTAGATTAGTGGCGGTACTAACTGATTTTGGAGGGAAAATCTTGAATTTAAAAAAACAAAAAAAAACGTATGTATATATAACAAAACAAAAAAGTTAGAACCATTGAGCTCCTTGGTGCTCATGTCAAAAACTAGTCAAGGGAAACAACCCCACAAGTGTGTGAAATTTATGAATTTTTATCCACATTTCGCCCTCAAGCAGGCTTTGGTGATAAGCACGCTCCAGTCTTCTCCCACAAATTGTGCTTATATTGCATGCCGACTGTATAATGTAACATACCTTGCAGTGATACTATGTAAACATAATCATAATGTAACATGCCTTGCAATGATATTCATATAAACATAAATATAATGTAACATGCCTTGCAAGGATATGCATACAAACATAAGTATAATGTAACATGCCTTACAATGATATTCATACAAACATAAGTATAATGTAACATGCCTTGCAATGATATTCATACAAACATAAGTATAATGTAACATACCTTGCAATGATATTCATACAAACATAAATATAATGTAACATGCCTTGCAATGATATTCATATAAACATAAGTATAATGTAATATGCCTTGCAATGATATTCATACAAATATAAGTATAATGTAATATGCCTTGCAATGATATTCATACAAACATAAGTATAATGTAATATGCCTTGCAATGATATTCATACACACATAAGCATAATGTAACATGCCTTGCAATGATATTCATACAAACATAAGTATAATGTAACATGCCTTGCAATGATATTCATACAAACATAAGTATAATGTAATATGCCTTGCAGTGATATTCATACAAACATAAGTATAATGTAACATGCCTTGCAATGATATTCATATAAACATAAGTATAATGTAACATGCCTGCAATGATATTCATACAAACATAAGTATAATGTAATATGCCTTGCAGTGATATTAAGTAGGACATTGTAAAGATGCTTCTGCCTTTGCTTACCACAATATTTGTAGAGTGACTGGATGTGAGTGTGTGAAGACAAGTGTGTGTGTGTGTGTGTATGTGGGGAAGTAAATGGCAAATGAAAAAGAAATTTGAAAGTCTCTGAAATGAAACTTTCAGACACTGACCACTTCCTGTACTATATTTAATCTCACACTTACAATGCAATGCCATCTTTCTCAACCTTCCTGATAAAAATAGAAAGGAATTTATCATTAAAATCTGAAGTTGACAGCCAGAATGTGTTCTTAGACATAGAACTTAGATCTAGATCAATCAAATCTACTGGTGAATCCCGATCATTAAACCTAAACTTTTGACAGGTCATCCTCAATTTGTTAAATTGTCTAGATCTACATTCTGGAGCTAGTTTACCTTTAACCTAGACCTAGAGTTAGTTGTTTTGAAAAGTTGCTTGTTATTATAACAGTTATAGCAAAATTCTAAATCAATTCTGATTCTATTAACTAGGCTACCAAGTAGATCTAGAAATCTAACTCTAGCTCTACTAAAGTTATTGAAGAAAATGGGTGAGACAAATTCTAGAACTAGTAATCTAAATCTAGTCTCATAGTTTCTAGGCCTCTAGATAACAATTAGACTTAGATTTAGATATATCGTATAAAGATCTTACCAGATTGAATCCAGATCTATCATAAAATAACCTGTCTGTCTAGAATCTAAATCTAGAAGAATCTAAATCTACATCTAGAAGAATCTAGATCAACAACGTGCGCTTATTTTCAAGATCTTTCTATCTGACTAGAATCTAGATCTCAAATTCTCTGAGCGCCGAACAAGAAATAATTTCAATCTGTTAACAAGCTAGATCTATTAATATCGCTGATATACTAACCCAAGCTATGGCCTAAGAAAAGCTACGGCTTATATCTAGGGCTGTCAAGCCGTCATAATAAAAAAAATCTAGATCTTACAGATAAAGAATCTAGGCCCCTTCACTCAAGCAGATTGATCTTAATCTTGTCTAGCTCTAGATCTAGATTAGATTTTTAAATCAGAATAACCCACAAATAGGATTATAACATCAATCGCAAATAACGCAATAGGAAATTTAAAATGACTTTTAGCTTGATTTTCCTGGAATGAAAGAATGAAAAATCGTCGACCACAGGTTACATTCACAACTGAACCCACGACTGCAGAGAGGTAAGTCAGTGCATCTCAACATTGTCTAAATCTATCCCAAAATCCTTTGTGCAAAAGGCTATTTCCACAATAAATGCTATAGTAGATTTCAGACTGAAAATCTGTAGGATGTAAAGAAGGTTCCGATTTTTAAATCTGAAATTTTCTTGTGCGAGTAATAGAACCTCACGGGATCAGTGTGGAAATTGTAGTTCGTCGTGAAAGTCAAAGTGAAAGTTAAAATAAAAGCAGCGTGCTTCCGCTGGATGATTAGTATACAAGTCAGCGATGGGCCTGGAGTCGGGAATTTTATCCTATTGTGCTAAACCATCTCACATATTCATAACAGCAAACATAAAAGTATCTAAGTAAAAGGGAAGAAAAGGAAACAAAAAGAGAAAAATATGATAAAACTAGAAAACCTCAAATAATCTGAAATCAGAGGAGATCTGAAGGATCTCCATCCCTGGTGTATGTGTGTGCATAGGTATCACTTGTTAGTAATGTTAGTAAGTTTACAGGAAGAGAATGAATGTTTACATAAGTAGTTTCTTTGATTTAAGGGCTCACTTTTGAAGGGACCAGTCTCTTTTGGTGCTCTACTCTTAAGTATCTTCGCTTCCATCATTTCACATATAGCTTACCGCTGTGCCATTGTTTCGGTTATTAAGTCCAATCCATAGTAAAGAAAAGCTGTCATACTCTAAGGGTGCATAATTTCCAAACATTCAGGGAGAAACCAATTCTGTAAATCACATCTTAAGTTATACTGTGTAATAATAATGAGAATGAAGGACAAGGAAGCAATCAAGGTCATCGCAGAATCACATAATGGGCATCTTTTCACAAACCAAATCAACACGACGACTCCAAGCCACACTAAATCCAGACAAAAGAGGAACTGAAACTAGAGCCGTGCATCTGTACAAACAGAATTATTTTCACCCTTCTTTTTATATATGGAACTAATTTCTTGAACATGACAGCAAGAAATCAATTGTGATCCCCCACCCCATTCCAGACCATTATCTACACTATGCTAAACATTGTCGGTTCAATAATGATGAGAGTAAGGGAACTCTGATACTGATAGAAGAAGTGCATTAGAACCAACAACTGTGAAAGTATATCACAGTATTCACAGAGGATAAGCATGGATTGGGTAGCTATTATTGATGTCCTCACAATGATGGCACTGAGGCTGTCAGCCTAGATGAGATGAAAGGAGAGACCAAACAGAGAAATATGACCAATTTGCCTCAAACTTTTTTTCTAGTCTGTGACTGCGAGCATACATTTTTAGTGTTGTGCACAAGTTAGATGAAAAAAATCCCAATTGAAAATAAAAACTTTTTTATTTGTGCGCATTTTTCAAATGTGCATGCCTTTCTCCTGTGATGTGCGTACAGCACAGCTTACAGAGAACATTGGCTATGACTATGCCAGAAGGCATTTGATAGGAAAGCGAGAGAAAGTGGTCTTTAATAGCAGTGTATGTACTTGCTTTCAAAGAAGAATGAGTAAAAAGGAATCTAGCAAAACTTGAATGCTGGCCTTTGGTGTATTAGTAGATTAAATTAAAAGGAATGACCCTTTCAAGACACATGACAGATATCTGATATGACAGACATCTTCCACCAACCTCTTGGAATTCTTTGTCTGGAATATCCGAATGAGAGGGACTGATATCCATCATATTGCAGTTGAGATATGCATTAATGTCTCAACTTTCCCTATTTGCATCAATAAGCATTGACCAAAGCTCTACGATACCTACATACTGTGAGTTGAGACTAAAGTTTTAAAATACATTTACAACAAATTGAAGTATATGATTTACCATAAAAATTACGTTTGGGTGTTTTATGAGGAATAAGAGAACAATTTTAAGTAACAATTAGAAGACAAATATTACAACTTGACACTTCAGGAGTACTCAAGGTATCTTAAAATGGAATCAGGGAATGGGTTTAAAATCCCGCCCAGCATAATGATAATATGTGTTGTTGAGGGGTTATCGCACGCTTAAACAATCAGGAAGAACAAACGGTACCAAAACACAGCACAAGTTTTCAAATATCGGGTGAAAACAAGAGACCCTCCTCCCTCCCTCCCATAACACTAACACAAAAGATAAACCTCCAAAAAATCAAAACAACCCCCCCCCTCCCCGACTCAAAATACTTTCTTTCCGACCCCTAACTAAAGATTTCACAATCTTATCTCAATTCTTGTTAAAGCATGTCAATTGGTTCTTAGGGCAACAATAATCTATGGTGAAAAATCGATTGTTGTCAACTCTTACTACAAGGGTGCAAATTTGCCTCCAATAACGAATGATATTCTCAGGTGGCACAGAGGCTTAAAATTCCCCTACACTCAAGATACGACCTGATTTCTGGTACCAAGTTCACATCTTCTTGCTTCTGCTCCTTCCCCTCTCTCTGTCTCACTCTTTCTCATACAGCCGCAATGATAATATATAGAATGTCAGTAATGTCTAAAAACGACAAATAAAGCAAAAATTTAACAATGATTTGGTCATGCTCGATTGATATGTTGATACTATAAACATAACTTTAGATCTTTCAAGAGTCATGACTAATTCAAGATATCTTGGATCATTTGCCCCTTTTACATAAAAGTTCATAAAATGTAGCTAAATAATTAAACTTTTCAAAATGATAAAACACTAGGACACACAAAACAAAGACAATTTACCAGTTATCAGCCTGGGACTGTTTAATAATTACACTGTCATCTTAATGACCATTTCCTGAGAGATTGTTCTCGTGGAGCAATACTTTAACAGTCTTCATTTTAGATAACAACTAAAGCGACATTTAAAAACATAACAATTGAAACTGTTCCACACCCTTATTCCTAAACAATAATACAATCTCATTTTTGCTGCAATGTAGACCTGACATGTTTAAGCCTATTTGCTTCAGACTTCCTTGACTATTATTTTACCCACGCTGGCAACAGACGCAAGAAATATATACCGTTTTGGTTTTTAAAAATATTTTCATATTCACGATTTCTTAAACTTTACTTTCTCATTTTTCACATTATTTCTGTTTCAGCAGTTAAAGTAAATATAATTCAAATAGCAAAGTGAATGAAAAAAAAACCCAACAGAAAATCAATGAAAGAAATGATACGTATATAATGTAATACACATTATCTCAATGCATTTAAGCTATCCAGACAAACATGAAATATCACATTGGTGCTTGAACAAAGCAATGCAAAATGTCGATCCATTTATTCTAGTAATCATTATCATCCTTTTATTATTTCTCTTCTCCTTCATATTATTTTCATTTTCTCCTTGCTAGCTATACTAATCACATTAAAAAACTTGAAAAATATATCCCTGATTCTGCTCTTCTGATGACCAGTGACATTCAAGCAGCAAAGAGCTTGATCGGAATGCATAATATTACAAATAAACAAAAGTCATACCCTCAGCCTACGTAAAATCGTCACATCTTAGAGACCCACTCAATGACGTATATAACAACTGTGTTCTAATTATTTGTTGCATCTTTTCTTTCAGTGGATAAAATACTCCTATGATGATAAATACTTGGAAATAATAATGCTTTAAATTCTAATCACTCATAACATGTCAGACAACTGATAATAAATAATATTTTGAGCAACGAAGAGGAAATGTTCAATCATGGGAAATTATTCTCAATCCCCACTGTGCCATGGTCATTTTTGCTTCTTGCTCCTTGAAGGCGTCACTCTTGGACTTTGGCTCCCGGTGAAGGCTGTCCAGTAGAACACTGACCTTTAAAGAAAGAGACGAAAAGAAAAAGAATTTCTTTGACAATTTTAAAAAATGGAAAAAGATGGCAATAGTATTCAAACTGTCATGTCTTGTAAAAACCTTGGTGTTTGGTTTGAATCTGACATGTCAATGGAGTGTCAAATAGGTGCTCTTTGCAAATCATTAAATTTGGAACTTGAAAGAATTGCATCCATCTGCCCCTTCATTTCCATTCATGCCTGTAGAAACATGTTTCATCTTTGCTCTTTCTCAAAACTTGATTACTGCAACTCCCTCCTAAGTGGCCTACCAGAAAACAAACCACCATTTGCAGGTCGTTCAAAACAACGTTGCACAGCTTACAAGAAAAACTGCAAATTGGAAAAGAGTAAGTCTCATTTTAAAAGAACTACATTGGCTTCCAGTTTCCGAAAGAATTTCTTTCAAATTAATACTTTAGTTTTCAAAACTCTCCATGCCCCCTCTTCTCCCCCTCCTCCTACATAACCCATCTTCTCAAACCTATAGGCCCGCCGTAACCTAGGAGCTCTCAGGAAAAACAAAACTGAGTGTTCCTAGAACTAAAAACTCTCCCACTTTACAGCCATTGCTTGGAACGACTTGCCTCTGTTTGTTAGAGAAGCATCGTCTCTCGAGTGTTTTTAAAAAAATTTGAAGACTTTCTTTTTGTCAAATTGAAAAGACTTGCCCTGTTCTTTTCAAGGCGATTCTTTTCTTGCCCTATTTGCCCGCTCTTAGAATGCTTTATATATTTTTGCTTTGAGTATGTGCACATGAGTAACTGTCAAAGTACAGTCATCCTATATCATTGAAAAGTTTGAAGCGTCCTTGGTTGACATAGAAACAGTAGCTATCTTGGATTTGACCCAATTTTCAAAATCTATCTCATTAGTTATTATGAATAAAATCACTCCAAAACCTGTGCAGACCGTCTTTTCCATTCAACATCTTAAGAGTGATGTCAGATTTTTTTGATATTTTGATAAATTTTTTTTTAATGAATTTTTGAAAATACTATATATCGAATGTGTACAAAGACGGCATTTTTATTACCAAAAAAAAAAATTCTCAAAAAGAAAAAACCGACGTCATTCTATCACATTGACCGGAGGAACCTGAGTGCCAAAATATTATACAAATCGTTTTGGTAAATGGTGGAGGAGATAGAATTTTAGTGTAAAAAAATTACATTTCGAGAAAATGCAAGTAAAAAATCAAAACAAAATAACACAAAACAAACGCTTCGTGACAGGGTTTCCCTTGTTGTAGCAGCCCCTTACTCTTTCGACAGTCTCTGGCATTGTTACTAATGGTTATAAATCTAGGTTTAGATGTGCACAGTTGGGAAAACAGACTTCAAAATGGGCCAACAGCGATGGGCCGAGGCGACGAGGCTGGCAGAAAACAGGTTTTCCGGTGTTGCCACATTTGGCCAAACTTGCCAATATACAGGTTTCCTGCCATTTTCTCAGTCAAAATTTGATTGTTTTTACCTACCCTGCCTACAAAATATTTTATTAAAAAAAATGTATACGATCATAGGTCATTTTTTGACATAGAACAGAGATAAATGATCGTTATACCTGAATGTGCAAAGTACAGAAAATCAACCTTTGGTCCCAAACTCACCAGTCCAGGTGCCCCAAGTTTGATATAAAGAAGATTAAAAGAAAGGCAGATAGACACATACATTTTCCCAATGTGAGATACAGAAGAAAAGAAAATCAATTGTTTTAATCCACATGAACTAACAATCAATATTTATTTTCATAACTTGGATTTTTTAAGTTTCATAAATGTATGATAATTACACTCTTTTACGTTTCTTTTAAAATTCAAAATTGCCACCAACTAACCCATTTACTTAGAGGGGCAGCAATCAAAAGCCAGCCTTGCGATAAAAAAATAATTGCTACAATTTTTTAACATGCATTAATTCATTCATATAGGATGGTTTTCTATGCACCTCCTCTAGAAGATGAATATTTGCCTCAGAACACTGTGAAGCTGACTAATCACTGATGCATGGGTTTCTGTCTGCAACCAATAGTATGTTGCTCATGGCTCGGATCCCTGAAGAGTATTGAACAACATGAATTACACAACAGACACTATATCTTTCACACATAAAAAAGGGTCTTGATATCATATAATCTTCAAACATGATTCTTTCAGATACTCCAAATCTTTTTGAAACTATACTTTTTAGTTTAATATTCTTATTGGAAGAATTCATCTTTTTTTGAGTTGACACAATATCTTTGAATAGAACATAAATATTATTCAACAAATACCCCTTTTAAAATGTATCAGTGATGATTACGGTGAAAGGTCAATAAGGGTTGAAGAAGGGAAATTAAATTTCATTTTAGTAGGCACTCAAAACACATCCCCGCTACTGTTTTGAGGAAACTATTATCTGAATTTTGCGGTTTTCCGTAGTCATTACATCAGTGATTTGTCAATTGACATGTTTGAAATGTAAATAGTCTGAAAGATAAATTTTAAATCTACACATTCATATATGATTTAACGCATTTATTTAGTTAATGATCGATTTCTAGGCGCTTTGAAATTACCATATATTGCGAGAATACTGATCATTAACCCCTCCAGCCACCATGGTGGAAGTTTTGAGACCATAATTCCTTTTCTGGCTCACAAGCACGATGAATAAATACAAAAAGCTGTGATTGGTCACTTAAAATAGAAGAGGAAATGACCTTTCTACTGTATATATACCCATTGTGTTGTAGGACTTTGATCTGAAGTTTAAGTGATAGAAGATCCAGGGATGTAAATGGCAAACGAAAAAAAATCTTTCTTTCTTTCTTTGTCAGTTCCCATTCTACCAACTTCGGTGTATGGGCTCAGTTTCCCGAGAAGATCTTTCTCCTGGATGTCGTCCTGGCATTTTCGTTTCCTTTCCAACAAAGTTAAATTTCTCTGAGGTCTGCCTTGTGGTCTTTTACCTTTGACATTCATTCTGTTTACATGCCCAAACCATGTCAATTGATTTGTTTATATCTTAGTTCTTATGCCATCTGCTGTGGTCTGATCTTGTTGTTTGTTTCTGATTTTGTCTCTTTTAGTTTTCCAATAATCTTCTTAGATATTTCATTTCAGCTGCCTGTACTCTACTGTATTCTCACTGTCTAATGGATCTTAGGTTTCTGCTGCCATAGAGAGAAGAGGACAATAAACTGTATTGTATACTGCCATTTTGGTTTTGTTGACCAATTCTTGCTTACCTACAAATGCCTTTCCTAGATGGTTATATATTGTACTTGCCTTTTGGATTCTCTGGCTGATTTCTTCTCTTAGTTTTCCCTCTGAGTTAATCATTAGTCTTAGGTAAGTAAGCTTTGAACTTGTTTCTATATTTCCCTGCCCAATTTAAGATTTTGTGTTTTAGCCTTCCTAATTACTAGCAATGTTTTGTTTTTCTTTCCGTTTACTCTCATTCCTCTTTTATTTAGTTCATTGTTCATTAATGTTGATATTTGACTGCTGGTTATTTTCTTGATTTTCTAAACAGAACTTAAATCATGGCAAATGAAAGCATTGATACATTTAATTGTTTGAGCTTGTACATACCACATTCATTTTCTTCAGTTTTGAGGATGCGCTTTTGCTACCGAATCTACAAATGGCAAAAGAGGACTTAAAATACAACCCTGTCAAATTCTGAGATACGTTTCCAGCTACTCTCACTGCACATGTTGGTTTTTATTGTAAAAACTTTTAATGACTTCTATTAAATTTTGCTCTACATTGTGTTCTTTTAAGGAATGCCATAGTTCCTACTTTTAAATCTGAAATCTTCTCGTGGAGTCGTAGGTCTCTGACTGGATAGTGTAAAGGAAATTATAGTTCGTAAAATGAAAGTCAAAGTGAAAATTAAAATAAAGCAGCAAGAGCGTGCTTCCGCTGATGATTAGTATACAAGTCGCGACTGGGCCTGATCAAGAATTTTATACTGATTGTGCTAAACCATCTCACCTATTCATAACACAACGACAAGTATTTTAGTAAAGGGAAAGAAAAGGAAACTTAGAAAAATATGTTAACTAGAAAAACCTCAAATAATCTGAAAATCATGAGGAAATCTGAAAGATTTACATCTGAAGATCAGTTTTTCGTTGTTTTTAGCAGTGCAAGTTATTTCCTAACACATCATAGAAAAGGAGCAATTCAATGGCTTTATTATAACCAAATATTGAGATTCTTAAGTCTAAAAACAGACAGCGTACAATGCTTTTATGCTATGGTGGTTGAGATCAAAACGAAAGTTACACTAGGCTCACATACTTAAACTAGGCCTACCCAGAGATCACCATGGAGGCCAATCAACGCTTGAGTCAGGTGCACACTTTTGTTAGTAATGGCTATTGTAAATTTACAACAACTGTTTCTTGTTGTCAGGTGTTTTTTTTACTGTTTTTCTTTAAAAAGCTCATTTTCTCCTCCTTTACCATCAATTCTCTGCTAGAAACCAATGTTTGAAAGAGCATTTAAAAATGAAATTTTCGTTCACACCCTTAAACAACAGGATATGACTGTATGTGTATTCTTCCTAGATAGTTATATACATACATATTTCTGATTATTTTGATACCAAAACCATTGACATTGGCCAGAAATAAAATTTCTATTAATTGTTTATGACCAAAAATTACAACAATTTGCAACCAATCACAAAGATGTAAATGTTCTGATTGAAGCTTATTTCAAATTATAATATCTAAAATCTTACTGGAAATAAGACAGAGGTAAGAAACCAGGCCTTATCCACCATGTTCCTTATGCATTGAAAATCTAAGGTTTCTATCATGCTTAATAGCCTTGTATTAGTGCTGAAAATGCGTATTAACGATTTTTAAAATGAAAACTGGATCATTTTCTAAAATTTTTCAGCACTTAGTTATTATCAGATTTAAATACTGCTCATATCAGAATAATCAGGAGGCAAAAGTCTTTCAGAATATGTGGTCAAATCAACCTAATCAATGATTTTAAAAAAAAGATTTTCAATTCACTAATCTTAGGAAAGAAACATACACACACTGTTAATACTTACTCACTCATGTCTTCTGTTGCAATTTGGAAACACTAAATTGTTACTACAAAAGGTGGAGAAAAACCTTTAATGGAATGTTAAAAGTTTTCTCTCATAACCTGTAATCAGTGGAGACCTGGGAGTCAGGTAGAGTTTTAACTCAGTTTGCTTTGCAACAATAATATCTTGTAAGTCAAGCCTAATGCGGATACCATTAAGAAAAACACTCTGGGGCAGAAAAAAAAACAAGACATAAATAAACAAGACATTCAATACCTCCTAATATAATCCCTTCTCTCATAAGAATATCTTTTTTAAAAACAATGTTATGTACAGATGCGAACATTTACAAACAATGAGGCTAGGTAAATATATGCAACATTCAAATCACTATCCTCATTATGTACGTTTAATAAACTCTCAATTACTTGTGTGTTGATGTCTTCTGTACGTATAGAAATGTTGATGTATTAATATTGATGTCACATTATTGTTGTATTCTCTCCGTAATGAAATTCTCAGAACAACTTTCCCAATCGGATAAAGTAGAGATAGTCTCATGATATCTTTTCTTGATTTACAATGTTTGACATTTATCATCTTTGTCTGAATTTGTTTTCATTTCTGTTTTCAAAAAGATGAAACAATGATAAAACAATCTAAAGAAGCTTTTGTTCTGTTTGTAGGTGAAATACAAAAGAAGAAAAAAAGTCTTTAGTATCAGAATAAGAATAATTTATTGTCAAAAAGAATTGGTAAAGGATATTAACATGCTGCTTTAACAAACATTTAAGTCCAAGGCTGTTGGAATGTTTTTGGTGACATCCCACATTTCTGATCTTCCATGGTAAAGTATTTATATATTTTTATACCATTTCCCAACAAGCTGACAAATTTTAATTAGTGAACATTGTAATGGCCTATATAAACAGAAAACTCAATTATATAAACATATTGCCAGTATATTCGTGCGGGTATTCTGAAATGGAAAATATAAACGAAACAATTAATTTCTTTAACCAACACAGCTTTTTTAAAATGTATTGTTGTCCAGATAGCATTACAATTTTTCTTCTTCTTTGGTGGAAAAAATATATCTAAATGTAATTAAAAGGAATCAACAAATCTATAAAATCTAATCTTCTATTTCCACAGAACAACTGAAAACATCTAGATTATCTAGAATTTAGTGCACAGTTGAATGAGATTTGCCTGCAAAGTTACTTGCAGAAGTTGGATCGTGACTGGGAGGGCTGGCCCTGTGAGGATCGGGACGGTTAAAATGACGTGATTTGTTTTTGAGGAGAGGTTTTCTGCCTAATCCTCTTGGTTTGTTCTGGTACTGGTAGGTCAAAGGCAGCTTGTTGTTTGCAAGGTTGGAGTAACTATTAGTGTTAGATCAGATAGGACCCTCCAGTGAGATGAAGGAGGAGTCAAGAAGACGGTCAACCATTACCTGCAATGAAGATACCATCTTCATTGCTCTGATACAGCACAGGAACATGAGCAGGTAGGTGTGGCTTGTGAATCGAGGGGCTAGGATGGGCGGGGTTTGTGGGAGGTGGTCTTGAGTGACTTTATTACGTGCGAGGCTTGAACGTTGGACGTAATGGCCTGATTAGTGGCGTGGTTTGAGACCAGGTGCTCTGAATGGAAACGGGTGGCAGTGATGCATACATCATAGCGTGCATAATAGCACAAGAATGCTGAGGGGACAAAGGAAAGGCTGTTTGTGGATGGCGGTGAAGTCAAGGGTAGAACATGTGTTGTGGTCGGAAGAGGCGCCAGTGTTGTGTGTTCGGAGCTCATTGCTGTCGATACCGTTGGTGTGTTGTTGGTAGTGTGACGTTGATGAGGATAACACGCAGTCAAGGCTGGGGAATTAGGGACAGAGACAAGGCATACGTCTGTTGAGGTAAAGTGGTTGCCACATGCCTTGTGAGTTAAGGTGGAGTCGCTGATGTAATTAAGCCAATTACAGATTTTAAGTTAAGTCAAGGTTTCCAGAATTTATTTTTTCAACAAAGACGACTGGAAATTTGAAATTCCTCTTCCAGCTAGATCATTTGGCATTTCCTTGAAGAAGGATTTTAGCTTTAATAATGAGGTGAATTTCATATCTTTTTATCAGAACTATAGTCACTTTAGACATGACTAGTGCTCGGGTAGTCCCAGCCACTGGCAGGCCATTGCTAATATCAAGGTCTACAGGGGAACAGCCTCCTTTTTGGTGTCTTACCACATCCTTCAAACCTGTGCAGAGAAAAAAAGTGAGTTGCCCAAATACCTATGTAAGAGTATCATTCTCAAGTGAAAATGAATCTCAGCCTCTGGGAATGATATTGTATTGAGGATTTTTCCGTCCGTGTTTGGTGGCGATTGCATAGTTGGAGAGATGAGAGAGATGGAGAGAGAGAGAGAGAGAGAGAGAGAGAGAGAGAGAGAGGGGGGGAGAGAGAGAGAGAAGGGGAGAGAGAGGGGAGAGAGAGAGAGAGAGAGAGAGAGAGAGAGAGAGAGAGAGAGAGAGAGAGAGAGAGAGAGAGAAAAAGAGAGATACAAGATTTCTTTTTGCATAACAGTAAAATTCTAATTCATATCATATTCGTGTTTTAATTTGTATGTTGTTGTGGGTTTTTTTATTTGTAAAAGTAAATTTTGAGTTCTGTATGAAGGATGTGTAGTAACTTTTCTTTTATGATTAATGATTTGGAATGTTTTAAAAACAAATTATCTTATTTAATTATACCATTTCCATAAACTTTCTTTTGATTTGATTTCTGTTCCATTTTCTTGTACATGTAATGTTATTTTTATTTTTAGTATTCGTGACATAATCTTGGCGTTTTTGTTGTCGTTGATATGATTGTTGTTATTGTTACACAGTTTAGTTATATATGAATTTTAACAAAATTGAGGAGCCTGAGGAGAGATTTTAATACTGAGTACCAATAGTTACAATTGTAGTACACCCGTAGTTAAGTAGTAGATGATGAAAAGAATTAGTGAATAGTTACGTGACACACTATCCATCAAAGCTAATGAATTCATAGCAGCCTAGTGTGAAAGTCGAGTCTCCCTACATGAACGTCAACGGCGTTACGTATACAGCACTTCAAATGATAATTGTGAGAGATTTCTCAGCCAGGAAGAGTGATGTATGTGTCGATCGAGCTGAGACCTACGGATACTGGCGTTTCATTTGATGATGACCGGTGTGTTTTGGCTGTTACATTTTCAAACAAATGCAGTAGAGGTATATTACATAATCACTACGCGAGGTGCTTGCCCGTTTATTTGAAAACATCTATGTCGCAGGGCAATAGTTAGGTATTTGAGTGTAGTATATATATTTTTTAGAGACCAAAATACGTTTTTTTAGTTGTGGCTAAACGAGGAGATCTAGTCCGGCTGCACATCTGACACTTCATTTGATAATGGCTGGTATTCTACAAATGCTTTCCCTTCAAATCTTCGTTTCATGTTTCATGAAAGTTTTCTTTAAAAATAACCCTACTTTCATATTCACATTCATCCCAAGATAGGAATTTTAGATGCAAAATAACGAAGATAAAAACGATTTACAAATCCTTGACAAAATGTGTATGAAAATTATTTTCCCAAATAAATCTACAATTTTCAACCATTTTGATGAATCAAAGATCACTTTCAATGTTTTAGTGCAATAGCTATGATAGAAAATCTAATTCAGTGAAACTTAAAACTTTTTTAAATTTCATACCACCAAGAAAAGTCGTTGTACTGAAATTGCAGCCATTATGACATAGGTGATTGGTTTAAGAGCAGTAGACAATTTTTCACTTTTTTTTTTTACTTTTACTTGCCTTTGTAATTTAAGGGCAAAGGAAAAAAGGTTTTCATGATGTGCTTGCAATTAAGACCTGTGAAAAACAGGAATCAGAATGAATGAGAAAAAAACCTTTACCAGCCAGAGGGCAAAGAATAACAGACACACATTATGCCAGCCTATCTGAAAGTTTGAAAGCTTGATACCCGGGCCATGATGGCCGACCTTTCTGTCACTGTGACTACAATTTTACAGTTAAACATATCTTAGTAGAGAACTCTGATTCTGATTAACGCTCAAATGAAATACTATTAGAAAAAGCTGTAATATACAGACTCTTTAGAGTGGCTAAACTGAAAAAGAATTTAAAACATCTACAAGAAATATCAGATGTATCACCAGAACGTAATTACTAAATATAAATGTCTATCACATGGACTTAATTCTTATAATATAATACAGTGGAACCTCTAAATCAGGACCCGGGAATCGAGAAAACCGGCCAATTGGGAAGAATTCACAGGGGAACGAAACGTTTTCTATATAATTTACCTCTCTAAACGGGAAAGGTCCCTGGCTAATCAGGACAATTTACGCTGGGCTTGCAATGATTATCATCACCATTTTCCCCCATATTTATTTATTCCAACTCTCAATTTTGATCCCAATTTGGTTTCTGTGTTAGTAAAACATCAGTTTTCACACCTGCATTAGTGCAACATGTGTTATATATTGCATAATGTGTACACGATGTCGCTAGACAACCAGTTCCAGACGACCATAAGCCAGACCTTGCTCATACACCTAACAATACAGTACGGTGTTGACATTGGGGCAGCGCTAAAAAGTTATGCATTGTCATATAGTCTTTTATTGCCCGCCTCATCTGTCAATCGCAAGGGTGGACACGAGAAGAGATTTAACGATGCCCATGCCTTTTTTGATTACGTGTCTTATCTATCTATAATCCAAGGAAGATCCATTGTCACAAGTGAGTGTGAGTGACATCTTTGATGAATGCCATCTTTGTTTTGATCAACTAACTGGTCCTGTGGCTACGTGTTCATTTAATTCTGCATTTTACCACTCACAGAAGGGTTTAGGTACCTCAAACAGCTGAGGGAAAATCCCTAGGTCCCCGGCATATCGGGAAACCTGGCCAATCGGGACGATTTTACAATTCACCGAGACTTCCTGATTAGAGAGAGGTTCCACTGTATACACATATTAAAGTTTTTGAATTTTTAAAGTATGTAATACTCTATCCAGACAGAAGATGGTGGTCAGATCTGAACCCTGGGATCACCATCTATGGTGGATATGGTGAATTTCAAATAAACAAACCAAACAAACAAAAATCATGAGCATTGTGTAACGCTTCCATTTTTTATAGCTCTTACTAGATTTCAAAGGGAATTGAATAGATGATTCATTATTTAAGAAATGTATTTAAATTATGCATCTTCAGAGACAAAACAGCCATCAGCCGTGAAATCTTCCCAGTCTTAGATTTCCAAGACAACTCATTTATTCTTTGCTAGTTTGAATGAAGGCTCGATCTGAGCTTGTTTTTAAGAACATGTTCTCCTACCATCATCATAAGATGCGCATGCCATGTATCAGCACTGCTCAACTATGACTAGTATTGATGACTCATTTATTTCAACATTCTGCTTATATCACAATTTTGTGTGACAGTATATGATTCTTTTACTCTATTCCAAAGCATTTCACATATTGCTATAAATTTAAAAAGAAGGTGTTCAATCTGATAATGAAAAATGACAAAGATAAATAAAGTCACAAGACACATGATACATACTTCAGTGTGATAGAGAGATGAAGAATGTATCAAAAATTACATGTTAGACCATGAAATCAACTGGGCTGTGTTTGAATCCAGTTAAGGATCAATGTTACTATTTACCAAAGCTATCAGAGAATACATTACTCATAACAAAAAAACGGATAGAATCTAGTACCTCCCTTATTTTTTTTTAATTAACGGAAAGGAAAAACACAAAACAAAGAGTGAGGAGAAAAATTCCATACAAATAGAATGTCGATAACTTTGCTTTCATATGTTCATCTATAAACAGTTTTTCATGCAATACCTGAAGCAAAGAAGAAAAAAAAAATAGAAGATTAATGAAAAAGTTAACTCCCCTACTTACAAGGCTGGTTGGAATTTTTCAAGGTGCTGGTTGTGGGTTCTGAATGTTTTAATACTTCTACTTCAACTCTTCGATGTGTCCCTGCCATATTCCCCTTGGCCAGAATGCGACCCAACTGTTCATTTGCATCAAGGTCATCCTCTGTGGTGTCTGACTCTGAGCTAGGCCCGCTATTAGGATGACTATGTCCACGAGAATCTGGATCAAGCCCTAGTGTCACGTTTCCTGATGCCTGTTTTGCAATCATGAGATGTATAAATTTTAAAACATCAATTTCATCTCTTTCATACTTGTTATATAAAATCTTAAGAAAGAGCTTGCTTAAAACATTCTATCAGACACCACATGGTTTACAAAAGAAAAACATTATGTGAGTTATAAACTTGCTCAAATAAAATATCAAATACAGATCAACATTACACATTTCTTTGAATGATCTGACATATTGGTACAGTGAAGATGTATTGAAAATAAGTGTTCCTTTACAAAGAGTTAAAGTGTGACAAACAAAAAACTCATGTCCAAACAAAGTGGAACATCTAGCAGCAAAAATGTCTCACCAGATCTTGACTGAATTTCCACAGAGTAACCAACTTTTATATGTGAATCACGGGATATAAAGGAGCCAAAAACATACTGAAAGAGAAAAAAACAATTGAAATTAACCAACGCAGCCATTGCTGACGGTCAATTTGTTGGGGATGGCATGAATCAGTGAAGTGAGAAGGAAAGGAGGGTCTAAGAGAAGAGTGGAATCTGTTTTACTTTTGGGCTGGGTATTTTTTCTCTTTTTCATAACATTCCCTTCCTGGGGCAGTTTTTGTTAGCTATTTTGAATATGGGAACTTTTGTAGGTAGTTTTGGCATGAAATCGTCAGCAAAAGGCGATTTACTTTCTTCTTCATTCTATTTCTCGATGATGTGACAGATCCCTCAATCTCTCTTTATCTCAAACATCCCTCAGCTCCTTTACATCTTTTATATATTTGCTTCTGTTTTACAATTTCTGCAGAGTACTCCAATCGACATTCTCAACATTTGAAATCTGTTCTTTATTTATGTGAGATTTTCAGTTTTTTGTTCCTTTGCTTTATGATCATGTTTACAAATCTTTTTCTAAAATGCATGCTTTTCTCTTTTCTAATCCACTTTCAGCAACTGCTGCTAGCAAAGTTAAAAATTTCAAAGGGCCTGACAAGAAAACTCAATGGTAATTAGTTATCTTAAATGTGTCATAATGACCCTGTTTATAAATTGAAAGAGAGTTACCATTTGTTTCCTTATTCTTACCTTTGATCAGCTGTTTGAATTCCAATTGCATTTGGTATGAAAAGTGCCAACTTCTCTCGAGTAATGCTGATAATGCTTTGAAAAGGAATTTCAATCTATGACAAAAGCAAAGAGAGGGGAGCGGGTATGGGCGTGGAGTATACATTTACATTCCATGAAAATAGTTTCCCAAAGATCATTGCCTATAAGAAATTTATCTTAGTAGAAGTAAAAATGTGTGGAGCATTTGGTTGTTACCAAAAACACACCAATGATCTCTGACTTATGATCTATTTGTTATGTAATTAGTATTTACCATGTCATAAGTGGTGATGTATTTTGTCATAAGTGTTGATGTATACTTTAATGCAGGGTTCATTTTTTTTTCAAGAACAAATATCTAAAATGGTTGACTATAACCTGCACTGGTCTGCACTACACAGCTCTTATTTATGACAAATATTTTTTCAAGCATGTATCAGCAGTTTTCTGGGTTAACCAGTTAGGAGTGCATTGTTTATCCGTTTTGCTTTCTGGATCATTTCCTTTTCCTCTGATTTGTCTGTTAGAGATAACTTTATCACTAATACCAAAGAAATTTCTTGTGGAATTTCAAAAGCTTGTTTTTTCCCCTTATATCATGATTACAGCTATCAACCAGCATTGCCGTACAACAAAGCCAAATTTTTAGAAAATGAGTTTTTAAAGACAAAAAAGAGAAATAATTTTTTTTTTTTTTTTACATATCTTACCAAGCGACCTCTTGCTCTAATCTTTTGAATAAAAACAGACCCAGTTGTGAGACACGTAGATCTGTCCTTGCAAAAGAATGTCACCTTTAAATGCACAGGAAAAGGCTGAAAAGTCAAGAAAAAAACCCAAAATCTTTGATTGAAAATACAATGCTCTCAGTAATTCTTCTTCAAATTTATTTTTCTTCTTGATTTTGTTTATCTTTTTCCTTTAAAAGATAAAGAGGGATTTATAGTCTGTATCCCCACACAAAAGCAGGCTCACCGACTGTACATCATTTCTCCCCCAGCCGGTTATTTCATTCAAAGTCCTTCTCAAATCCCTGGAGAGCATATAGTACAACAGCCTGTTGGGCATACTAACACTCTGCCAAGATATTTCTCTACCTATAGCTAAGTACTCATTCACACCTGAGTGAAGCGAGGAAAGTAGAGTGAAGTATCTTTTCCTAAGAGTACAAAGTTGTGAAAAACACACCTGTGCCAAACATGGGTCTGGAAACCCATATCATCATGATTACAAACTCACAACACTATGGTTCAGCTACAAAACCTCTTTATAAAAAGAAGTGATTTGATTCCATGAAGTAAGCATGGCTGTACAAACGTGGGGTGGGCGAATGGGGGAGGAATGGGGGTAGAAGTGTACCCATAGATGCCAACCTTTTCAAATTAGTTTGCACAAATAAATTTCAACTTGCATGACGCCCTGTAATATTTCACAAATTTATTTTGAATTAGCCGCCTTTACGGTAAATGACAAAAAGTCTGCCGATTGTTGGCCCATCTGGCAAAGTGTGACAGTAGTTCGGCAAACTCAGAATTGTGTCTTCACCCAATGTCTCTAAATCTATTCTGTTGACTTAGGTTTCTGTAAACAAAAAGCATGTAACGCCTATAAACGCCCTTCATGATAAATACAGACACTTGGACTCAAAGCAAAAAAAGAATCTCAAATTACTCGATGCATTTTTACGTATTAGTTGGCAGCTATTGTTCCCTATCTTTGCAAATAAAGGTAAGCAAACATACTCACATTCAATGGGATATTCTTCCACTGGAGTTGATTTGAACAATTTATGAAACCAAGAGTCCTTGATTTGCTCACATTCTGGGGTGAATTCCTATTAAAAGTAAATGCACAAAGTATAATATGGGTTCAAGATGGTTCTGTTCTGTGAAAGAGAGTTCTTAGTTAAATTCATGTGTCTCGTGATCAGTCACTCATTTAAACAGACATAAATGTTTTGACATACAGAAATTTCATAAGTGTTATATTGGGATCACAAATTATTGCTTAACGCCATAATCATATCACATTCACTTGAATGCCAATTTAGCTCTGAGTGTATTTTTGCTACTAGATCGATGTGGAAGGCCCTGAGCCTTATAATAATTAAACTTTTAAATCAAATAGCCTTTGTGAATTTACTAATGTTGATTATGTGTTGTTGTTATTGTTGTTATTCTTAGTGTTGTTACATTGCACACAATAATTAACTCTAATGAAAACATGAGGCATCAATGTTATATCATTAAAAAAGTATGTTATTCTTAAACCCTACAAACTATACATTTTTGAATGGTGTTAATTTGCTCTGTCTGAATAAGCGATTTTTGTCAGAGCAAATACATATTTGTAACCTCTACTAAATACCTCAAATCATCAAACTTACTGATTTTGGTGGCCATATTGGAAGTTATGTAATAATTGGATCAAAAACATTAAAAACAAATTGTTATAATCTTTCAACAACTGTCTTTCCAGAAATATATAGGTAATTGGGGTTTAAAGTGTAAATAAAACCAAATATTGCCATTTGAAAATTGTATGTCTGTGTTTAAAACCTCAGATTTTTTAAGTTCCTTCAAGGCCATCACGGCACATAGAGCTGGAACTTATCCCAGTTTCTATATTGTGAAGTGGAGCTGGTGATAATAATCACCTCCTGGACAAGACGCTAGTCTGATGCAGGTTTTTACTCCCCAAGCTAGTGCTTGTACCCATTTGTATCTGGGTCGAGTGGGGACGTGCATGTTACATGTCTTTCCCACACAACACAATGTCGAGGCTGAGTTTGACAGATTCAAACCTAGGATCTATTGATTCCCAGTCGCAGCCTAAGTACTCAGATACCCCAATGCCACAATGCCACTCAGCAGTTATAGGGTTAATAGAAACTTAGTAAGTTTAGAACGAACGTAAACAATATTTCAAAATACACCAAGTGTTTATACTTAAACACGTACAGATACATCTGGCACTTTTTGGCAGGACTTTTAGGACCAGGGCTGAAAAGATAAATCAAGTACATGTAAAAGTTAATTTCCAGGAACTTGATGGTGACAAATACTGACGTTTAACTTCACACATACGGAAAACTGAGGGGACATACAAGAGACTAAAAAGAATAAGTTCTTAGCAAAATTATTGGACAATCTGATGAGATTTTAACATTCATAATAATCTATCAATATATAACGGACACAGAATTGGACCATGTAACGCTGAATCAGATTTTTATGTGGCAACAGAATTTTTTTTTAATTTACATACTCGCTCAAAAGTAGATGTGGAGTTGCATGGGCTAATTCATTTTTATTGATTCGAAAGGTTGAAAAATATTGATTTCATTTATAAACCACGCCTAAGGGCTAAAGAGCAAAAAGAAATGCCATAATTTGTATATTTTTTACTAAATCGAAAACGAAGTGATAAAGACACATTCGATTAAAAAACTACATGTAGAATGGATGCATTAAAAATTCATTATAATATCTAAAGCTAAAGCATCATGCCTGAAAGAAAATAAGAAGTCTCTAACTAACTGAGACAAAAGGACAGTTAGACAAAAAGAATAGACAATGTAGATGAGTTCAAGTCTTTCATGGAGTCAGTAGAATCATGGTGTGGAGGTGGGCTTCTCAGCTAGTAATAATAATAATAATAATAATAATAATAAATAAATAAATTGTACTAATTATGATAGTATATAACTAAATGAATAACTGACAACATAATAAATATATGGTACACATTATGATAATACAACCAAATGAATAGCTAACAAAATAGAAGTATCTCACTATTTATGAGCATAAATAATAAATCAATTCAAGTGTGGATCAATCCATTAGCATTAATGGTGAAACAAAATTATCACAGATGTCTCTTACTGTTTGTTTTATGGAATTTACCCTGTCCACCATACTTTATTCTCAGGTGAATTAAAAGGAAACAGCAAGATGAAAGATACGTAAAAGAGTGAAAAGAAAGAAGTATGACCTACCAGCAGTACCTGTCAACTGTCCGCTCACAGATATCAGCAGCATTAAAAAACTTGAAGAACAGGACAACAAACAACAACATGTCAACATATCCAACAGGTAAAAGTTTAAAATCACCTTTCCATCAGTTTTACTTTCACAAGTGTTTGGAAGGAGTTTTCAGACATGGCAGAACCTTTAGGAGTAAAAGACAATATGTACTAAAGCCGATATTAACAAAAAAAAACGACTTTAAGCGAAAAACAACAACCCACCAAACAAAAGCAAAACAAAGAGATCCCCCAAATTTTGTTTATCTACATCATGCTTTTGATTCATCATGGAACACTTCTTTTACAACCTCAGAGAACCTACAAAACAAAGAAAGACGAAAACAAAATAAAACAACCCACTAAATTAGCACCAACCTTTAAAACAAACTTTACTCTATAATAATAATAATAGTCTATGTTTGATACTTTCACTATATATATCCTTTCTATTTTTATGTTAAACTTGACGCAATGTGTGACATGTACAGCCGAAATCGTGTACACACACTTAAACAGAAAGTTTTATGTCGTTCAAATGTGGGATGCTAGGAAGGGGAGGAATAGATTAGAGATGAAGGGAAAATTTGTATTAACTCTCATGGATCCTGTCTCCCTGCCACCCAACACATAAAAACTGATGGCAGTCTGCTTTATTTCTGAAACACAAAAATCTTTATATATTTATGTCTATAGCCTGATATATTTCTAAAGAAAAGAACAGTAGTTAAAATATTTGTATGAAATATGATAGATGCTTTTTTTTAAGGACATGATGAGTTCTCAAAGAGGGTAAGAAATGCGCTTTGGTCACAGGTTGACTTATCTCAAAACTATTTTAACGGTCTCATTTTAAAGATCATGATAATAGATTATCACATTAGAAGGCTGCAAAACTAAGATTATCTTTTTCTTCTAAGAATTTTTCTTTTGTAAAGAATCCAGGAGAAACAAATACTTTACTAGCCATGCAATTTTTTGTAGCTTACAGAAGAGGATCACAGTAAAGTTTCACTTAAAAATAATCCAATTAAAGAAAACAACAAACAAACCTGTGCTATGTGTATGAGATGGACGATCTGTACGCTCTTGATTAGATATTACAATGTCCTCTACTGACATGCTTCTCTGTTTGTCTCTGGTGATAAGACGTGTAGAGCCACATTATATATATCATAAAAATTGAAAGTGCTAAAACATGCACATACTCCAATTCAAAATAAACATATCACTATTTATTTTGATTGCAATTTAATAACACTTCCTGTTTTGATAATTTGACACTTTCCCCTTTGTTTTTCTTGTATCAATTTTTCCTTATGTCGACATCATTTTGATCTTGACATTAAATTCAGAATGCACTTGCATTTTAGCAAATAACAAATAATTTATCAAAATGCAAATTCAACCCAAAAAAGAATTTAAAAAAGAAAGAAAAGTCACAGTGCAGTGCGAGGCTGTCACACTCTTTCCTACTTCATCAAAACATTGGAGTGCTGACAGAGAGAAACTGCCTCAGCGTCCCCCAATCGCCATGGAATAGAGCCGTATCCATAACTGACCTCTACCAACTGGGGATATACAGGCATAGAGAGTTGCCATTTCAAAGGTTCCTAGGAATTCAGATGGCCTAGGTCCTAATTTTAGTCAGTCAGCAAGAGAGAGGGAAGTGCCAAACCATGATTGCTGATGCCGTCTAGAATGACTAATGACTGACATTAACATGTCGACAAATCATAATGACACACCACTAGTTCTAAAATCAATTATTTTACATGAAAACAAGTGACATGTGTGCACACATGAAAGATTAATCAGATACACTTCATCAACAAATTTCAGTTGATACTGAAAGTCGATGTAAAAAAAGAAAGAAACAAAAAATAAAAAACAAAATTGTGAAATCCTGTCCTTCTTTTAGCATATTTCTATCTCTTTCCATATTGTACCCTCCACAAAAATCAGGTCCAAGCTTTTTGAGAAATTTTAATAAATCCTAGGAATAAAAGAAGAAAAGGACAAATACAACACCTTTGAAAACATTACAAAACTAATCACAATTCCTTAAGCAGTGTTGGAGGTACTGAACCCCTTAGGTTTCATACGTGCATTCACTAAAACCTTTGTGATTGGAAAAACAAATATAACATAAAAACATAGTGTGTGTGTGTCTTGACCTCCGCTCGAACTGAAATTGACTCATCAAACCCCTGAGATTCGATCAAATACAGGTTAAGCACCACTGCTCCAAAGGCTAATCACCAACCCCTCCCCCCCCGCCAATGCCATGTATGCACTCAATTGTTGCATTGACATCTGTGGCTGTGGGATACCGGAAGTGTACTTCCATGTAAATGTACCGATTTTGCAATATTATGCACTCACTTTGTTTTATGAAACAATATCAAATGAAAACCCTTTTTATAATGTTAACCTCCTAATACAGAATAAGATCTAATCTAGATTAACAAAAGGAAGGTTTCTGGAGTCATGCACATCCAAGGAGCATTATGCTAAAGACAAATATGGAAGAGATCTATATATAATCACAGTCCCTAAATGCTGAACCCACACACATCACCCCATACTCCCTCCCCCCACCCCCTCTAGCCTGCTCCCCAAACTATCTCATCCCCTCCAACCCTAGGCTAGGTCTCCTGGACATCTTATCTCAACAGCTGTGACAGCTGTGTTTCTCGGCAGTGCCTTTCTTGCAAAATTATTTAAAAAAATTGATTTACACAGCATCTGACAATTGTGAAAAAAAATAATGGGCATGCAGTTCAGTTTTTTAAGCCTTGACTTACTAGATCTAGATGGATTATTGTGTATAACAAAGGTTCTAGTTCTGACTAATTTGATCTAAGAGTATTTGATGTTGTGTTATGTTCATTGCTAATCATTGAATTTTGATCGCTAGCATAATTTCAACAGTGTGCTAGACGGGGAAATCCTGCCAGACACAATATAGAATTAATTTATGGACATACAGATCGGGATAATTGCACTTTAGCAGCCAAGATTTCACCTTGAATACGATCACAAACCCAGTTTATGCTCGATGTTGGGCATGGTCCCAGCCTCTTTCCACTCTCTCTCATGTTCCTCAATCGCTAGAGCACCGCGTGTTATGAAGGGCCTCTGACTCTCACGTGTGTGTTCTCCTGTCGTCGCCCTATTATTACTCTCACTTTAGCACCGCTGACCATAGTAAATGAAGTTGAAAATACACTGCGGCGGTGAGAGTAATAATAGGGAAGCGATTTGGGCCAGGCAAGCAGGGCTTCAAGTCATCTTCCTACTTCCTATTATTACTCCCACTTTAGCACCGCTGACCATAAGCACAACAGTGGGAAATACGGCGGTGGTGCTAAGCGGGAGTAATAATAGAGAGACAACTCGACTGACTTGAGAAGGCGACTTGAAACAAGAACACAGAGCAGGGTTTGTTTTGTTTCGTTTTTCTTTGAACCCCATTTTCCTCAAGAAAAGGATAAAACTGAGAACCAGAACCAGTAAGAAAGGTAAAATAATAATATTATTATTATTCGGCGCCATCAGGAAACAAGAATTGTGTTTATTAGCTATTTTGAAGAAGGCAGACACAAGGAGTATCATATATTCAAATATCGACATGGGGACAGTTTTCCTAATGTAGAACACCCCCTCCCCCGGATAAGCTATGGAAATCTGGTGATGTAAACTGACAACAGTGGCCCTAGTTAAATGTCATTCTTGAATGAATCGGCAGAATCATAATGACCTAGATGTCGAGATAGAGTTATCAGAGGAAGAAATCCCCATTTTCCTTCTTGAATAAGAATAATAATCAATGAATTAAATTTATGTCTAATATCAAAATATTAATGCCTCGTGTTATCAGCTTTCAGAAAATGTATGGTTTTATATCATGTCTAGTATCACTTATGGCAGGTTTCACAAAATAGTCCATCCCCATTTCCCTCTTTTGTCAAAATGTACATGTTATATTTCTTACAAATGTTATATACCATGTTAAAGCTTAGAACATGAGGATTCCAGATATATGACTTTAAGAGATAGCAAAGGACTGTGAGGCGAGTAAATTAGCTTTTAAAAGTCATGTTTTTCAGTCAAGGGGCATAACTGTGAAAATTCTAGGTCCAATGCCAGTGACGTAATGTTACGCGAACTGCACGCGTCCGTCGACCGAGGTTTCCCTGGCGTTTATTTAGTGACATAACGCTTGGGCATCTGGTTTGGAGAATTCTCTGACTTTTCCCTAGTTGTCAATAAGATGTGAAGTCTGTGTTTGTGTTTCTGACACCTCGGGCGTGGAGTCCACGGCCGGTGCCTTATCGTTGATCAGATGACTCAGCGTTCCGGATCGTGTGGATGAATGAAAACCGTGCCTTTTTGTCCCGTTTTTTTAATTGTGATTGTACGCCTTTATACTATCCTTATTACGTGTTACGGGGTTTGCTTCGTGTGTACCATTCTGCAGAGCAAATCGGTAGCTTCACGACTTATACCTGCTTGAAGTGAGGATACGTACGTATAGGCCGATATTTGCCAATAGAGAGAGAGGGAGGGAGAGAGAAAAAAGAGAGGTAAAAGAGAGGTGAGAGAGAGAGAGAGAGGTAGAGAGAGAGAGAGAGAGAGAGAGAGAGAGAGAGAGAGAGAGAGAGAGAGAGAGAGAGAGAGAGAGAGAGAGAGAGAGAGAGAGAGAGAGAGAGAGAGAGAGAGAGAGAGATGCAGCAACAAACCCTCACCGAAAGAAAGCGCTTGACGACAATGGTTCTTTTCCCCATTGCAAGACGTAAACACATGGCCGTCAGGGCATCCCAAGAAAAAATATTCCTTAAGCTTTCAACTGGACAATTTAAAAACAAAAATTTATGATTTCTCAATAGGCTTACACGAGATGAACATTTAGAAAATAGCTGAACGCAATATTACAATTATTAGATCTCAGATCTAAAAAAAATGTTATTTGTCCGAATTACAAGGTTTTGCAGACTGACAGTAGTCTCATGGTATTCTCTCATTTAGAGTTACCTATGATTTTTTCCATGTCTTTTACAGGATATATGGTCGTAGGAATACGTTTTCACCCAGATCATAAAACGGCGCTTCACGTATTTTTCAACTGTTTTTTTCAGCTCTTACTGTGTATTCATTTGTAGACCACAGTTGTTACATAATAACGAAAATCTGAAACCTGCCTCACGTGATCACTGCAAAAGATTTTTTAAAATTTAGAACTCGCATAATTTTCTTTGAACAATTCTCTTTCATGGAATTGAAGAAAACAGGGCAAAGGTCGTTGACCTCACCTACCTTAAGTGAAAAAGGACTTATTAAAAAGAGGGAAATGCCGTCCCAGTCAAGAATTGCTGACGTTCGCATCCAAAAAAATATTCACAAAACGCACAAATTGAAAGCAAATTTCACAATATTATGTTTTTTATATCTGCGATGTCAAAGCTATACATGGACCAAGTGTTAAGAAGATTCATCAATTAGACTTTGAGAAAGATTAATTGAAGAGTTCAAGTTATCATTGGGTCCCATTTATGTGAAACCTGCCTTATCACAGTTATAGTCCTTTTTCTACCCTAGTCAAAATCTTGGCTTTTCCCCTTTGTCACGCTAATTTTCCCACGCACAGCTGTGGCAACCCCACATCGCAGGAGGTCACTTCCGTAAAATAGGGATCGCTACTAGGGTTAAAGTCACATAAGGCAGGTTTCACAAAAATGGGACCCAATGATAACTTGAACTCTTCAATTAATGTTTCTCAAAGTCTAATTGATGAATCTTCTTAACATTTGGGTCCATGTATAGCTTTGACATCGCAGATATAAAAAACATAATATTGTGAAATTTGCTTTCAATTTGTGTGTTTTAGAATATTTTTTGGGTGTGAACGCTCAGCAATCCAGACAGACCACATTTTCTTTTAATAAGTCCCTTTTCACCTTAAGGTAGGAGAGGTCAACGCACCTTTTATTCTGTTTTTCTTTTAATTCCATGTGGAAGAGAATTGTTCAAAGAAAATTTGGCGAGTCCTAAATATTTTTTATCTTTTGCAGTGATCACGTTGAGGCAGGTTTCAGATTTTCGTTATTATGTAACAACTGATGTCTACAAATGAACACACAGTAAGAGCTGAAAAAAAAACAGTAGAAAAATACGTAGAAGAGCCGTTTTTTGATCTTAGTGAAAGAAACGTATTCCTACCACCATATATTCTGTAAAAGACACGAAAAAATCATAGGGAACCTAAATGAGAGTGAGAATACCATGAGACTACCGGCAGTCTTCCAAACCTCATGGTCGGACAAAATATTTTTTTCGATCTGAGATCTAATAACGGTAATATTGCCGAGCTATTGTCTCGTAGTTCATCGCGTGTAAGCCTATTGGGAAATCATGAAATTTTTGTTTTTAAATTGTCTGGTTGGCTTTGCGGAATATTTTGTTTTCGGGAGACTCTTACGGCCATGTGCTTACGGCCATGCAAAAATGTAGACGATGATCGGACATCAGAAAGGAGACTGTGATCAGGTTAGATTCGAGACCGTTCAGGTTAGATTCGGTTGCATTAGCAAAACCTGCTTTGGCTTATCGTGAGTGAAACTTATGTAAAGAAGTCCGGCAATCAATAGGCTTTCATGATTTATTATGTTCTAATAAATAAAGACAAGATAATTGGCAATACGGGAGGTTTAGCAGTCCATTACAATGATAGTGACTTTACGTCTCCACTATGCAGTCTCCTTGGCATAACAATACAATATTACTAAAAACGCATTTCAACTAGGAGAGAGAGAAAATAATACTAATAGCACACAGGTTCAAGTAGAGTTCAAGATTTGCCAGCCACCGCTCCCATCCCATCCCGTATTCCGTTGAAGCAATTATCGATCGATAAAGACAAGTTTGTGCTAGTCTAGTGGGGCGCTCTATGTGACTGTAGATAGTTAGAGAGGTGGGGGGAGGTGAGAGTGATGACGGGGTACGGAGAAGTGATGATGGGAGGGGGGCTCGGACGGGGAGAAAGGAACAATTGTCGTCAAAAGCGCTTTCTTTTAGGCGAGGTTTGTTAACAGTGCATCTCTCTATCTCTCTCTCTCTCTCTCTATTGGCAAATATAAGTATACCATCACTTGCTCCTCACTCGTTAAAATTATAATTCGTGAAGTTTACATTACCAGTTTGAGCAGAATGGCTGATAGAACCCGTAACACGTAATAAGGATAGTATAAAAGGCGTACAATCACAGAATTTTACAAAAAACGGGACAAAAAGAGCATTGGTTTCATTTTCATCATCTACAGTCTGGATCGCGCGAGTCATCTGATCAACGGTAAGGCACCGGCCGTCGACTCCACGCCCGAGGTGTCGGGAAACACAAACACAGACTTCACATCTTATTGACAACTAGGGAAAAGTCAGGGAACTCTCCAAACCAAATGCACAAGCGTTATGTCACTAAATAAACGCCAGGGAAACCTCGGTCGACGGACGCGAGCAGTTCACGTAACATTACGTACTGGCGCTGGACCTAGAATTTTCACAGTTATGCCCCTTGACTGAAAAACATGACTTTTAAAAGCTAATTTACTTGCTCCACAGTCCTTTGCTATCTCTTAAAGTCATATATCTGGAATCCTCATGTTCTAAGCTTTAACATGGTATATAACACTTGTAAAAAATATAAC
>JAXRKP010000028.1:293588-306088 GCA_037039925.1 Doris montereyensis
AGGAAACAGAAAATGTCAGGACAGGGCAGCCTGGAGAAAGATCATTTCGGGCATCTAAACCCATACACCGGAAGGTAGAATGGGAACTGATAAAGAAAGAAAGAAAGATTTAAGAACAGCAAGGGGCATAAACTTGGCAAAGACCAGATATCGCACGCATGGCCAAAACCACTCAATACACCATGTACTGTGTTCTTTATAGCCTACATGTATTATGTACATTGCTTGATAACTTTGACTGTGAGATTTGGAAGTGAAAGTGACAATAATTTATTATTTATTTAGTGGTGTAGGGGAGAAAACAATTATGGCAGTGTGTTGTCACTGTAAGCCTGCACTACCTACATAATATAACAATAGATTCCAACATAGCTTAATTTTTCCAGCAGTTGTGTAGGCCCAAATGGGATGTAGGGTTACATCTGACAGTGGTTAAGATAAAAAAAAATTCTTTTATTGTCAGTGAAATTGTCAATGCATGTATTGAACTTCTAGATCTTAAATAATTTACACGAAAACGATGGCAACGGAGTGACATGTATGCCTGTCGCACCAAGTGTAAGCAAGAGGAACGCGTCCAGTAAAAGTAAACAAAACATTAAGAGACAACTCTGCAAAATCAAGCTTGCACCTCAGAAAGGAGAGCAATAATTTAAAATCTCTCTGTCTCTGTATGTCTGTCTATGTATCTCTTTCTGTCTCTGTGTGTATGTGTATTGTAATGTACAATATAAATGCAACTTCGTATTTATTGCATTTTATTTAAGTTCACCACAAGTAAAAAATCTAATGTTTTTATAAGATTGCACGGAAATAATTCTCATTCACCACTCAAACCTAAGCTAAATGGACGAAGGCCTATGTTAAACGTTTGCAAGAAACAGACGATATAAAACATTATTCTGCAACAATTTGGGTCATGCGAGTGAAACTAGAATGCGGTAGCTGGCGACTACGGTGCATTTTGGTGGAAAGCAGACAAACAGTACGCATTGAGGCAAGGGGCTTATCGAAACGGGTGAGTAAGGACTTGAAATAATATTGAAGTCACATAGGAACAAAGACGAGACAAATACAAAGGAATAGATAGACAGATCAAATTCTTTGGGCACCAATGGAATCGAACCCGTGACCTCTGCGTAGTCAGATAAACCGAAATGACAGAAATCCGTCTCACACAGTTACGAAAATACTGCTGCGACTGAAAGCAACCTTTCTCTTTTTTAAATCTCCCTCAACTTTAAAAAAAAGCTCAGTTATGTCCCTTGGACGTGCCCGACTACGGAAACCCTTCAGGATTTCAGTCTTGAAAGGTTCTCTTTCGATGGAATTTGGATTTCATTATGTCTGACGATCGTTAGAGATATAGAGCTAGCCTCCATGTTATGTTTAAAAATTACTGATATTCGCTCACTAGTGAAAATTAAACAGGATACACACCACAGTATTCTCTACATTATAATCTAGAATCTAGATCTAGACTAAGATTATGGACTTCCTGTTTCAGGAACCAGGCTTTGTATATATTTAAAAAAGTGGGGTATATAGATCTAGATCTACACACTTTTAGGGATTAGAAATCATGTAGATCTAGATCTAGAATAGATGTGTGAAGATCCACAAGGTATGTTTACCTTTGCGTGCATAGCCATGACATTCCCCATCTGAACGCCACGGGTGGGGCATCATGCTGAATGAGCGAAACAAAATAATATTTAGGGATGGTTGGTTCCCAAATTCAGAATTCTTTCCCAGGAAAGAGGGCGGTTGATGGGTACTGCTGGAATGTTCTACATCTTTGCATCACTCTTTTACTTTAAATAAATCTTTCATTTTGCTATTTTCTCTTAAAATGCACCATCCATGAGATCACTGCATACAGAGGATAGTGGATGGGATAAATTTCAGTGTCCATCCATGTGACAATCTACCGCAATATTTCTATTCTACTCAAAGGTCTACTACAGTTTACTATAATGCACAATACTAAACATTTTCCTTCTGTGTTTACAGAGTTGGGACCGTCATTGAACAAATTAAAAATGTTTTGATGTGTATACATTGAAAAGGACCATATAAGTGCATTGGTGGTTATTGTACTTGTTGTCCTCTGTCATTGTTACTTGCAGTGATCAGTCTTGATGTCATTTAATTAGGAAGGCGATGAACATATGAGGCATGTTCTTCCTCCAAGTCCTCTTACAAATGTGATCAAGGTGGAACTGGAATGTGCTGATGCTGTGAGTGGACAACTCTTTTTTTTTCTATAAATTTAAGAAAGTTGGTTGTGGCATCCATCCAAGATCTCGATGGACTGGGTGTATACACCTGTGGCTTGATCCACATATATATATATATATATAATATTTCTGGACTTTGATAAATTCAAGAGTGCTGATGACGCTGTAGTCAGGCCATTCGTCGGAATGAATTAAAATTGGGACATCAATCTGTCAACCATGGTTCTGTTTGTTTTCCATCACTGGATGGTTGATCTCCTGCCAGCTGCCTGCCATGGTTGTATTTTCTGTGGCCAGAAAATCTAGCCTTGTTGATCTGGATTGATCCTGATTCAGTGCCAATCATTTTTCTTCGGGATGAAACAATGCTTGACACACCTTTCAGCACATGTTGAACCAGTCCACGGCAGTGTTGCGTCTTCTGTTGGTGAGAGTATCACTTGATTCGTTGACATGTCAAGGATGAACATAAGACCAGCTTAAGAATGGCACTAAGTTGAAGCCTTGCATGAACGTTACAGCCCCTATCCTCGTAATGAAAAAAAGGGTTCCCTCATAGCATAGATCATGTTGTCTGACATTCACATCCTTTATGCTGCTTCCTGGTCTGTTTCATTGCTGCGCCGCACTTGTGACAAGGATCAACACTGTCCGGAGCTTCTTAGGAGGTCATGACGAATCAAGTAGTTTGCTGCTGCTTCTGCTGGAATGATGGTGCTGTAAATTTCACTCAGATAACATCTTGCTGGTTCGCATGATGCAAGTGTGGCGCAGTGGTGCTCAAACTCTTTTATACATTTTAAAATGGAATTAGGAATCGACCAATTAAATAAAACATTTAATTACAAAACATTCTCACACACATGACCAATTAAAATGAAGCATTTGAGAATTACAAAAAAAACATCCACCCACCCACACACTGCAATTGTAATCGCCGGCGGCTTTGATCTATCTTCCCACTGCCTTCGTGGTCATTCACTGTAGAGGCCACTTTTGATCTAAATAACCAAAATGTATCCAGCACCTGACCGTCAATGAAGTGCTATCTTATCATTTTGCTGTCGCTACTTACTTGTCAATCATAACTTATTAATCGCTGCCTTTTGTCCGATTGACACAGCACAGGTAGACAGTGCCAGGTAAACCGTGTCCAGTCAGCGGGACTTTGGTAGAACAGATTATCGCATGATATCGACCAAGTGGACTGGAATCTTAATTTTGATAAAACAGATCCTTAGTAAAATTGAATTTAAATATATATGAGTATAGTATAAATCATCCCATCCGGTAGTTTTCTTGACAAGATAGATTTTCTGACAAAAAAGCATTGTCTGGCAACTACCACTCCCTAATCTGCATATTGTTGTCCAGTGTTGTAGACTCAACAGAATTAAGATGTGAAAATGATTTAGCTCAATAGTGACCTATTGTTATACCGTTTTACTATAAAAAAAACCCCCACAGATATATGGTTAACTGCCCATTCCAATACACACTTTTTTTCTACCTTTATTACAGAGACACCAATTTAAGTGATTTCCATTTCAAAAATTCTAATAAAAAGGTCTTTTACTTAATGCTCCAATAGACTAGGTTAGATACTGCATTCATATTTCATGTTTGTCACAGGCTCCAACAGAAGTAGAAGACAGTAATTTACACATGTTTTAATGGTTAGCAATTTGCATTCACATTTTCGATAGTCAAACTTTGATAATCCAGCTGTCTGCGGTTATCGAACGAGAAACAGGCGAAATTTTTCTCTTTATTTGTTTCCGATAATCTGGAGTCGGGATCTGACCACCTAATTTTGGAACAAGTTACCACAATAGAGAGAGTATATGCACTTGGATAAACCAAAGACTACTGTTTAAATAGTCTAACCAGTCTGCTGGCGGAGCATAAAAAAAGCCTCCAACTCCGCTTTCTAACACACCACTTCAGCCATGCAATTTAGATTCATGGCGTCAGCCAATTGATTGCTGCGGGCTTTGTGTCTGGTCGTCTAGACACAAAGCACCACCGCTTTATCGTTCAAGTGGTTATTGCTGATTCACAATGTGTGGCTTTGATCAGCGATTCCGATAATCGGACAAATTCATGGGAACGAATGTGTTTTGACTATCGAAACGTGACTGTATGTGAGGCATGTCTTTCACTAGAAGAAACTTTTCTTAGCTTTAACCACCATTACAAGGCATTATCTGGAGTATCAAATTATCACAAATCCCGGACCTCTTTTTACATATATATATATATATGATATGAAAAACAGATCATGTAGGCAGGGAAACTTGAGAAAATTTGAGGCTTTTAAGCATATGACAACCCACAATAAAGTGCTTAATGTCTGAAATAGGTTGTTCCACATGGTGGCAATTTAGTATCTGGACAAAGGCTTAGCTATGTGAAATGAGTAGATGTCAAATGATACACAAGAAAGCCTCTGTTGGTATTTTTTAGTGAAAAGAGATGGGATGGGAATGGGGAGGAAGGTCTAAAAGTAATGAAAGTATTGAATGAGTTAAAACAAATAATATTAAAATTATTTGTTAAATTGAGAAGGATGAAAGCTTTGTGACAGAATTTTGGGTTTGGGATGGTAATCATTGGTTTATTCCAAATGGATTATTACAATGGAGGTACCAGTATTACATGAAAGCTTTGAAAGAGATCATATTTTTCTCTACCAGTACTTGAGTGGATTGCATTATTTGAAACACAGAAATCAGCTACTACAGGATTAGTAATGGGTTAATGGAGTTAATAACATATCAGTGTGAATTGCTTTAAAGTAGAATTAAATAAATACCATTTACTGCAACTTCAAGTACACAGACAACTTAACTTGTGTCTTTGGCACAAGTTTGGGGTTAACACCCCATAATTCTTGTGTAAAATGTTAATCCTAAACTTTTCAAGGCAAGAGTTAAAGTCTTGAGATTTTATGTAAGATAGACAGGACATAACTTATAGTAATTGAAAATGAAAAAACCTTTAGCGCCTTTGTATGCTTTATTCATTGAATTGTAGCTTTTTAAGAAAAAGTCAGCAAGTCCCACAGATTACTCAAAAGTCAAAGCTGATGCTGACGTTAGCTGGCAAAACATGACAATCTAAGTACAAACGTGTGCGCACGCACACACACACACCCATAAACATACGCACACTCACATACACACACACTCACAGATTCTGGTCACTTTAGAACGTATGTCACATTGAAGGAAGTGTTAGCATTAGCAGATTTTGAATGTAACGTTTTTATTTTATTTTCAGAGGTAATGAGATCTTGTAAAGATCCTGTTGGAATCGACCATATTTTGACCAAGTTCACTGGACTATTGAACTTTAACTCAAGGTAAAAATGCTTTACATTACACATTCAAGAAAAGGCAAGAGCTTACATTCAAGATGATTCATTAGCTTTCTTGCATCTAGTGGTTCAAATTTGAAAAATCAATAGTTTTGCCATCTAAGTTTTCTAAGGTCCTGGGTTTGGTAAACAGAACTCATCTCAACAGTTTATCAATGTTTAAGACAAGATGCTAATTTTTTTTAGTTCCTTTTTTCTGTTTTTCTTTTCTTTATGTTCTTTTGGTTTTATTTTATTTTATTTTGGGAGGGGGGTGATGGTGGTTGTTTTTTTGCATATTTTGTTTTGCTGTAGGGATGGAGTGATTTTTTTTTGGATAGGGAGCTGTTTTTTGAGTTTAATTTCAGATTTCTTGAGTTTTTAAAAGCTTTTGTAAACTAGTATATTGTATCATTCATCTGACAGTATTATACATGTTAATTTTGTTATATAAAAAGCTATTTAATAGGTAGCTTGGTTGATCTGAATGCTTTTGAAATGGATGAGAGGATAGGTGAAGTGGGGCTTGTTTGGGTCAGTTAATTAAGTTTTTGAACTGTTGGTTGAAAAAAGTATTGGGTTTTGGAGTTGGTTTAAAAAAATTTTTTTTAAATTTTGCTTATTTTTCAGTTTTTGGATTTTAAAAAAAAGATACTTTTCCCCAGTTTTCCATTTGTGTACATGAGTCAATATATAGATTTATAGAGTGTTCAATGAGTTGATTAAATCAATAGATCAAGGTCTTAACTTTGAAAATATAGTTCTTCTAAATGTAGTTGAATACTCACAGCTGGGAAGATTTCTGTGAATCAACTTATGGCTTCCATGACAAAACTTCTTTGTCATTTGTCATCATTATGCCTTCTTGTGAGGGCGAGTTCAAAGGAAATCAATGAATTAACAGGTGCTGTGGAGACATGAGACTCTTTTTAAGTCTAACCAGTGATGCAACATTCTTCAGGGATGAACAGATTGCCTCTCATCTAATATTTGAAATTTTTAAAAAATAATTTTAAAATACCCTCTAAAGGACTGCCATCGTGGCTGCTGGAAATTTATATTGAATATGTCAAGTAACACATTCTTTTGGTATATTTTTCAGCCTGTATCTTCATCCCTAGGGCTTTTGAAGTAAATGTTTTCAAGTACTGCAGATGTGCAGGTGACAGCAGTGACTACCAATCCTAGCTTTTTTGCATCCATATGTGAGATGGTTCACGATTATCCACACTGTTTAACTGCTATTGATTTCATTTAGATAAAAATACCTGTAGAATACTGTTATTGGTTGTAATCTATTACCATCTTTGTTATTGTGTGTTGTGATTACATTTTCTGTGTATTAGTTTGTTTTCTTTGATTTAGTTGATTGTCTGGATATACTTCATAAGCATCTTTGTCATTGACTGCTTCTATTCATGTGAACAATCTTAAAGCTCAATCAGATTAAGTTTGATGTTTTCATGGTGCAATTCCTCTGTGGCCTGTTATGAGTCAATGTAAAACAATAGCATAGGAATCCAGCTTTTAAAGTGCAACTTTTTCAGCATCACTATTTACATTACAGTCTCTCAGCCAATAATTTGTCATAATATTACGTGCTTGAAATTTCTGTAAGATGGCCCCCAGAGTTATGAGCTTAGTTTTGCTCTGACTGTCATCATCATAATCATTTCTATAATCTTATTCATCTTGAATTAATATTGTGTTGATTGTCATTCGTTTTGTTGCTTTCAAAATTAGCACATTTCTTTAAGAGTGCTGAAGAGGAGAAGAAAAGAACGTGGAGAAAATGATAAAATTGGTGTAAATCTGACAGAAGCCACATCTGACAATGAAACAAAGAACAATATGAATAATGGCACTGACAAGGATACCGACAAACAAGACTCTTCAAGTAAACAGAAGACCAGCCCGACTCAAGGTACTACATCAAAACGGAAACAAAATAAGTCAAAGTCTAAGTGATTCCTTAAAAGTTGAATCTATAATCTCATGTAATGGCTGTCTCTTGCATGGTAATGTGTGTTCACAATGCGATTATTTTAATCAAAGGCAACACTTATATATATAACAGTGCATAGATGATGTAAGCAATAAACATTTAAGTAGACCCACACTTACATTAACTTACAAGACAAATTGACTGTGTGTTTGAGAAAGATGAGAATGTGAGGATAATTTGTAGATTTCAAAAAGATGATTTCAGTCATACTTGATATTATACTGTGTCAACAGTGTCAAGTTCTAATCCCAAGTGAATGTTTTTGGCTTCTCTCCACTTTCAAGTTACATAAAATGATGCAATGATGTAGTGGCAGCATGTACTCTGGATGTGTGCCTTAACTGTTTTCTGTTTCTTTGAAAATGTCAAATTTCAGTTTATTTGCAAAAATTTAAATTGTAGGATTTTATTCTAAGCTTAAATGAGATAACATGGAGAAATTTGTTTTTTTATTTTTTGTATTCAATGTTTTGATGGACATTTGGTAGATTTAGTATGATGATTATTTTCTTTGGATTTCTTTTTTCAGATTTTATTTTTCAAGTTTTCTCTTTTTAAAAATTATTTTCTTTTATATTGTTTTCATTTTTGCTGTTGCCATTTCATTTCTCATTTACTGCTCACCTTCAGACCATCTTATACTCAAAGGTAACTCATTAACTTCATCACCTATTTCTAGAATTGCAATAAAAAAACAACAAAACGACTCATGTTATAGTTATACATTAAGATTTTCACTCCATTTTGTTTCTTTTGTTATTTCATACCTATAAAACTCTTTGCATTCCACCCAAAATACACATCATCCTATCTATCTGAGGGATGATCAATGGGAGTGTATAAAGTTGTGTTTAGATTTCTCCTTCAAATCCACCCAAGGTGCCAAGAATCTGTGTCGAGTGTTATATGACTGCCATTCATGAAAGGTGACCCACTGTCTCATCTTCATTTCGCTTTTTTCCCCCCTCTATACATAAGCTTATCCTATTTATTATGTACTAGTGCTTATTGTTTGCTTGCCTATGCTTGGATTACAAATAATATAATTCATCCAATTGATCTATGTGGCCTCGATCATGAATCATATTCCTGAGGCATGATATGTATGTAAGTATAGAATCTTTTTGCTTTGACTCTATAACAAATATTGAGTGATTATTCTTAATTTTAAAATTGAAACATCCTACACATATCATCTTTATGTGCACTCTTTGATCAAATTGAATGGTTCGTGAAGTAGTAGTATGGCCCAGTTGCATACTGTTGGACTTTGAAAAGATCAAGCCATATGTCATTTGGTCAAAAGCACAAAGTCTATTGACTATCACTTATCAGTATCAGCTTGATCTGTTTGACTTGTAAATGTATGGCTAATTTTATGGTATATGTCAGAAGGAACCTATTATTCTTGTTTACAAATTACACTCTTCAAACTTGATTTTTGCTGGAGACTTTTTAAAAATTTGTTTCCTTACATGCATAAGCAATGAATAGACTTTTATGTTTTCAACTCCATGTTTTGATTTTTGATCGTATGTACATCGTCACTGCCTAATCGCTATGCGTAGTGAGCAACTTTGGAGGAAATTTTTTTTTCTTTCTCAAACATCTAAAAATAAATGTCCCGACATCTCCATAGTATTATTAATATATCATCAAATTCAAACCGCGAAAATGACTGAAAACCTGCACGACTCTATCCAAAGCAGTGAATATAATTTTCTTCAAACATTAATCGTAAAACAGTCTTTTTAGGTCTTACTCAAACGTTGTCAATTGCCGCGGATAGTGACCGTCAGCGATGATATACATAACGTCGATGAAACTGTCTAAACATGTAAGTCCACAAATATGGGATATGAGATTTGTCCCTTCAAATGATCAAATGCGCGCTTCTTTCATGTTTTAAAAAAATATCGGAGGTCTTGATTTAATAGAAAGGCTCCAGCTATGCACATGATGATACATGATCTAATGCAGATTTCCATTTTTCTTCCTGCCTCGGAAACTCTTACACTCTTAAGTAAAAGGAGTAAATTTATTTGTTTATATCTTTCAAAAGTTCAAGTCTAACCATGTAAAGTCAATTTTATGCACAACTGATTATTTCTTTCCATTTACTACATTTCTCCAAGATGCATAACATTCACAGTCTTTGCAGCCCTATTCTATTACGTCATTTGCTTTTCCTGAAAATTACGTCACACAGACTTTTACATGTTTAGACAGTTTCACCAACAGTATTATCTATTGATTGATGCAAAAAACACAAAAAACAAACACAAATTAAAATTTTTGAATGGTGTTCAGCTTACATGTTTTCATCAGATGGTAGCTATATATACAGTTAAAGCAATGATACTCTTAGTAGCTGGTGCTGCATGACGTTTCCTGTAATTTTGTAATCCGTTGTTACATGATGAACTTGATGTGGTTATGATGGTCTTGGTTGGCTCTAAAGCTTTAGATTTATCATAAGCTCTATGAAGCAAACCTTGTGAGTGTCACTTATTTATTTATATATATATATATATATATATGATAACTATATAAATCATAAATAATATAACTATATATCACAAAGATGTAGGCCTACCTTTGTACTCATCGCAATGTTTTACCTTACTTGTTTTACTCAATACTCTTTTTGGTACTATGGTCTTTTAGATCCAATAAATATATACAAGTAATGAGCTCTTTCCTCTTGCTTTTCTCTCAAAATAACACCCAAAGGTTGATATGATATCCATTATGCATGTTGTGTATTATTGCGATTTAATAGATTCTTCATGCATTATAACTTAAGATAAAGGTTCTAGCTTAGTATTTGAACGAAAAAATTACCTGAAGCAATATTTTGTGCCAAACTGCTGCAGCACGGCAGCTGTAAATTTACACCTTGATGGCTAGAATTAGAACTCAAAATTGACGTTTTTGGTTTCTTATACTGGGCAAAAAAAGAAACTGTACATCAAAGTTGGATGTCATATTTTATCACTTATAAGACCTAGCAAAATGAAATGTTTCACGAAGAAATTTTGATTAAGAGTTAAAAGACTGACGACAAGAGTTTTGATGTCAAGTTAAATTTAATTGCTATTTATTGTGAGTTTGGGGGTTTTTTTCAGCAGGAATTTATATGATGTTGAGTGATGCAGTTTCTTTTTTTGCCGAGTACCTATATTGAAATTTTATGAAGCAATTAAAATTCAAAGTAACATGTAAGTAAAAAATAATAATAATTTGGTTGCTTTGGCCGATGAATAAGGGGGACTCGGTAGTCCAGAGGCAAGGTGTCGGCCTTTCAACCCAAAGGTCATGGGTTCAAACCTCGCTGATGGTAGACACATTTTCACAAACATTTTGGAGTAAAATCTACCCCCCTGGTCCATGTAGGTGGATCGACACCTAGTCCCATCGGAGACGGTCGATAAAAAGGAGGTCCCATGTACATGTCACAACATTCTGTGCACGTTAAAGATCCCTTGGCTGTTTACAGGGCAGTCCGGACAAAATTAATAATTTGCCAAAAAACCCCGAGATCACTTTAGTTGTGGATGTGTGGAAATCAATTAAATCAAATTTTAAAAAACATGAATAAATTTTGATGAGGAATCCACATGGCTGACGAAGGGGATGAGTGAGAAAATATGAATCAATGAAAGATTTGAATGCCTTACTAAATTGTTTATAGGATAGACCACTTTTTGGTCATTTTAATATATATCAGGCAGCAATGTTATACTAGGTAGATCTAGATGTCTAGTCATGCTTTGTTGAATTTTCCATTGTTATTTTAAAATTTTGAAAGAAGAAATATTGGTGTCAGTGCCTCTTTATTATTTTTAATATTTTGGTTTGTAAACGTGCAATTGATGTTGAGGTTGAACATGATAACAATACATGTAGATATGACACGTGTGATGGAAAATCAATGATTCATGGACTGAATTCTTACCTGGTAATAAACTTTTCATCTTTTAAACTCAGTTTTGCATGGCATTCGTTAAGATCCTTAATGTTCTTTATTTCAATCCCTATTTTTGTTGTTGTTGTACATGTGTTAGTGTTATTGTAGTACATGTACATGTGTTAGTGTGTGTGCGTGTATATATAAATATTACAAGCATACATTGTATTATTGTGTATGTTCTCAGTACTTGTATATTATAATATAATGTGTGTGTGTTTGTAACTGTGAATGAATACTGAATGTGTGCATATATGTGGGCTGAGGTAGCTTCGTCTGTACATCTCTATTGTGTCATCATTTGATACAGTAATCACCCTGAGCCCACCGCATATAGTGGAGATGGTAATTTTCAAATAAACGTAAATGTTACGGTAATCCTTTATAGTAAAGTGTTTTTATCATCGTAGAATGGATATTGGTGGAAAGGGTTGGGAAAATCTCCTATGACATACAATCGATGTAAGGGTAGGATTGGAGGAGCAGCACGCTGCACTCGCTAGCTGTTTCTAGTGTATCAATGAAACTTCTTCTTCTTCATAATAACTGACCAACTCATCTCTCGAGTATTAGTATTAGTAGTATTAGTATATTACTGTCACTGCGCATATTTTAATCAAGCCCAAGATATCAATCCAATTATTTACAGTTTCAAAGTGATGTATATAATTCTGTTTCTAAGTCTTTAGTGCCTTTGCTGAATTTTATTTCTGTTGTGTGTGAGGACAATCTATTGCTTTGAGGATTTCGTCTTCCTGCATTGTCTTGGTGTTGTTTTTAAATAATGATTTAATTATGCAGTCCGATCTGTTGTTTTAAAACGTTTGTCGACCCGAGTTATCAATTGTAGACTAGAGCTCGATCCAGGGTGTGTTTTGGTTTCTTTTCACTTAGTCTGCAAAGTCGGTGTCAATTGTCACATATTAC